>ML810721.1:46174-88031 GCA_009831015.1 Picea engelmannii
ATAAATCCCAATAAAAGTCTAAGCATATTAAAAAATTTAAGCCTAATTCTATGTTTTTGTAAGGAGGCTAAACTAAATTATTAACTAAATTAAAATGGATTGAGGTAAATCAATTTAAGAACTAAGAAAATTGAAATAAATCTAAAGAATTGATATAATTCACCTATCGGATGGATGAGCGACTTCGTTCCTCTCCCGTTGGTCGAGAGTTCGCTGCCTCACCCTCGCCCTCCTACCTCAGGCGAGTCACTTAACGTACCTCGCCCCTTTTGGTCGAGTCACTTAACGTACCTCTTTTTCCCGAATCTGAGTCAAAAGTTGAATAAGCTCACTACTCGTTCACACTTGTCCAAGAAAATACCAAATTGGAATTTAAGATAAGAAATGAATAAAGCATGAGAGAATATGTGTATGCATAGAATGGTATCTAGAGTCTAGTTACCACTAGTCTAACTAGAAGACGACTCATATTTTAACTCTAACTCTGAATTAGTAAGGAGTCACTCATTAAATGAGAATATGAAGAATAAAGAGACAACTATGAGAGATTTAGGGAGCGCATTTGGGAAATGTGAGGGAAATTGACTTTTAATTAAAAGAAAATATGCAATTGCTTGTGTAACTTGGGGAGAGGGTGGATGTGTCAGTGAATAAATTTCTATAAAGAAAATGGTCTAGATGGGAAAGGGATCACACTTGCTATTGGTAAAGTTAAGCTGCCAAATTACTTTTGTTAGAGTTAGGATACCAAGCTAGAGATAGAGTGGTGGATTTACCTTGAGGGGCAAGTTTGGAGCTAGAATAATCTGGGTTTTGTGTGTGTGGCCCCTTTGCAGCTCGGGGGTGAAGGAGTAAGAAGAGTACCCCTAACGTTGGCTGGGAGGTACCATTAAAGTCTTGAAGATTAGTGAGCGGAGGAAGGAATGGCCACTATTGTTGAATAACATCTTCAATTTCGTTTTCATTGGTTACGGTATTCATATTTGCAAATTGAAATTGTATTAAGATTTAATTTGTATAATAGAGTTTTATAATTTCGCCATAAACTGTGATTGATTGTAATTCTAAAATCGAATTCCCGAGCTCTTGATAGTTTTGGGAGATCAAGTAAATGAATTTTGGTCATTGTTGTCGTTTAAATTTTCTAGAAATAATGATGCATATCAGAATTTTAACTTAAGTTATTAGTTTTTGTTGCTATTGAATGCATGCTGTATATCAGAATTTTGGAGTAGGGTTGTTTAATATTGATATTACATCTTGTTGCTTTGTATACAAATTTAATCTAATATTATTCAGTGTAATTCTAAAACTGAAGATCCCGAACTTCTATTTTACCCGTTCTGTTGGCGAAGGAATTTCGCTGTGGTATTTTATTATGATCGTCAAGGATTTAAAAGCGTAGCATCAGTATGATCGTCAATACATCTAAGATATACAGGAATTACCGCCTTCCTGGTACAGATCCGAATGCTAAGTTTGGTTCCAAAGAAAAAAGAGCGAGGCGTACATTTAGTTTAATTGCAAATCTGTATTGATGCTTGGTGATTTCCCTGCGTAAATAAACAAGAAATCTGGGCAATAATTCCGTAGACATTCACCGATCAGTTTCAATGGCCAGTTCCATTAAACCTTTTATCAGTAAGTATTGATGTCCAGGCGCTTTTAGTAGTTGAATCCTTAACTTCCTTATTTAATACTAAAACCTGATCCTGGAAATCAAGGTAATAATTAGGATATCAAAGGAATTCTTGACAAATCAACGAGAAAAAGTTTCGAAATTTATGACCGTGGCCAGATGTTTGGATAGGTATTCTAATTTAGATTGGATTACAATTGGGATTAAATAATTATGTAAACATTTTGGAAGAGTATCATCTTTTTAAAACAATGTTACTATGCCTTAAGAAGAAATACTTTACCCTTGCGTCATTGATTATATATTAGGAAGAATGGTGTGTAGACCATGTATTTTCAACAAGACTAGCTCCTTTAATAATACATTACCTTATATGTGTGGGATTTCGTGAGATTAGATACCCTAAATTGGTTGTTTAGTTCCTTACCTTTAATGACCCTTGAAGGTAAGTGGACTTATATGACCATTATAGCACAAGCAAGGGAACACTAACGGCATATATTACACAATATTTTATTATACCATGGTGCTATGTTCATTGACATCATATACATAGTGAGAATTATGTAATAACTCCTCCCAGTGTGTATATGGATGAAGAGGGTCATCTTGACTTATCTTTACATATATTAAAGTTGAGATATCATAATCTTTTATGGAATAAGATATAGTAGTGACTTTCAAAAAGGCTATTTATATTTTTTTAGTTATCATATAAATAGTGAGAAGAGTTAATTATAATAAGTGAATCTTTCATTATTATAATTATTGGATATAATAAATATATGGATATAAGTGCAAATCTCTAGTTATGATTCACATTAATTAGAATTATAGGATCTTGAGATTTGGCTGGTAAGTTTAATTAATTTGATTATATTTTGTCGATGCACTATAATTGAGTTTATTGTAACATTGGTAGAATTACTTTATATTGTAGAGTAATGGAAAAAGTATAGTACTAGTGATAAAATATTGTTTTATAGGTTGTGAAATTGTCCTTGTTATATGAGAATTTGATTATGGGTTATAAATTTTACTTATGATGGTTATGTTTCAAGTTGAAGTTTATGATCCACCTAATTTAGTTGTTCATACTAGGATGACATTACAGATAAATAGATCATACTATATTGAATTGTTCGATTCTTGAGCAAGAGTTTTATTTCTAAATTATTGATGTTGAATTCTAGGATTGATGGTTATACTAGGATTGGATAAGGGAATTAGATACGTCCATGTTCCTCAGAACAGTCGCCAGTCCTGAGACCTTAAATGGTCAAAATCAACCAGATGAATCCTGGACTTGAGCGTTGCTTATGTGTCTTGGAGGTCCTAATCATGCAGGATATGTTGGACGAGTAGTTCCTTATGTTATACTTATGTGATGAGTTGATTGAATAAAAGTAATTATGTTTTCAATTGGTTATGATTGATTGATTTTGTGTCATTTAATGTATGTTGTGAGGCATGTCACTTGTCCTAACAATCATTTTTAAAAATAAATAAATAAATATTTTACCTCTTTGTACTCACTAGTCATTGACGTAACGACGGGTTCGTTACATATGGTATCAGAGAAGGTAACCATGCATGTAATCATGGTTATATGACACCAATGAGGTAGGCTACGTGGTGCTAGGGGAGGAGGTGTGATGCCTCCTATAGCATCCACGCCAAAGGGGTCTAACCCCCAAGGAGAAGAATAAGTCACATGGAAGAAGCATGTTACTGTGGGAGAAGTGGTTGGTTTGATGACGTCCTTTCACAGGATTTTATAGGCTTTGATTAAATGACTGGATAGAGATGAGGCAAAAGTGTTTGTACCCAATGAGGGTTCACAACGCACTCCAATTGGTTGTGGTATCATTCACAGAGAACTCGAGAAGGTGAAGTTTCCTGAGTTCATGGGTTCCATGGACATCTCAGCTGTCGAGGCATGGTTGGATAACATAGTGATGTTCTTTTCACTTCGTGACTACACCTCCAACATGAAATTCTACATGGTGGTATTTTAGCTAAAGAGGAGTGCTCTTCTATGGTGGAATATGCTCCTACTTCAACTAAACATGGTCGTCGAAGATGTATCATGGGAACTGTTCGAGGAACAATTTCGAGAGAGGTATTTGTCATAGGAATTCATTGAACACCAGCTCAATGAGTTCAATGCCTTATGATAGGGTGGTCGTACGGTGCCAAAGTATGAGGCCCGATTCATGGAGATGATTATGTATGCTCCACATTTGAATACAGAGAAGCCAAAGGTCAACAATTTTGTGTTCAGCCTTAACTTCAACATTCATGAGAAGGTGATAATCCTAATGCCTCAGATGTTGCATGATGCAGTGCAAAAGGCCCTCATAGTTGAGGAAGAGCTGACCAACGAGGGTTAGGGAAGGACTCCTGCAAGACTGACTAGACAGACGACATTAGGAGTGCATCAGACACCAGTCAGATAGACATCAGGGTATCGAGATATTTATAGAGGACCCATTTTCACAACACCACAATGACCGAATCCTCAACAAAGGAATCCTTACCGAGGACCACTGTATCAACAAAAGTGTCACCTGCAGCAACAATAGTTTAGGCTTGTTAAGCAGAACAAACTGTGATCTAAGGCTGGTAGGCCAACAACTTCTACTTCGGGGACCAAGAGTACTGGACCAAAGACCAGATGTTGGACATGTGGAGAGCCACATTACCAGGAAGACTATTCGGTTGAGAATGACAGAGTGGTCGGATCACTGGACCCACTACACTGGGGTATTTGGGCAAGGCCCACATGATTCATGCAACGATGAATAACCGCCAGGCCAAGCACTAGTCCTATATGCTCGAGACTTCAGGTACAATCACTAACCAAACTTTTAGCATTTTGATAGATCCAGGTGCTACATAGAGCTTCATTTCTAGTGCAAGGATAATGATAATTAAGGTAAGGGCAGTCAAGTAGGACGAGTTTAGATATGTAGAAATGGCTTCGGGTGCCAAACAAAAGGTGGGAGGAAAGGTTACATACTATAGCATTAACTTGGGATATTTTGTAACGAAGGACAACCTATATGTCACGATATTAGGATCTTATGACATAGGGATCAATATAGATTGGTTGGAATCGCATGATGCGATACTCAATTGTAAGATGAAATGGTTAAGTTTGACAAATGATGTGGGACGAAGAAGTGTGATTGTAGGAAGAAACCAGGGAGTGTCCTTGAGGTTTATTTTTTCCCCATAATTACAAAAGAGCATGCACAAGGGATGTAAGTTATATGCAATCTTAGCTCTAAACAAGAAGAGCGAGGCGAAAGGATTAGAAAACCTTTCAGTAGTACGAGAGTTTGCAGACGTGTTTCTAGAAGAGTTACCAGGTTTTCCACCTGAAAAAGAGTTGGAGTTTACAATCGACTTGAAATCTGAAACTGAAATGATAAGAAGAAAGCCTTATCGGATGTCAACGCCTAAGTTACAGGAGTTGAAAATGCAATTGAAGGAGTTGTTGGACTTGGGACTTATACGTCCAAGTGTGTCACCTTGGGGTGCGTCGGTTATTTTCTTAAGAAAGAAGGATGGGTCGTGGATACTTCATATTGATTACCATCAATTGAACAAGGTGATGATCAAGAACCAATATCCGTTTCCAAGAATAGATGATTTGTTTGATCAGATGAAATGCGTTACATTGTTTTCAAATATCTACTTGAGATCAAGATATCACCAGTTATGAATTAAAGAGGAATATATTCCTAAGACTGCATTCAAGACAAGGTTCATACAGTATGAGTTTACCGTTTTACTGTTTGGATTGACAAACACCTTGGGGGTATTCATGAGTTTGATGAATTGGGTGTTTTGCGAATACTTGGACAAGTTTTTTCAAGTATTCATTGATGACATACTAATATATTCTTGGATGAGAGAAGAACATGATGAACATTTAATCTTGGTACTACAGTGTTTACGAGAAACTGTCAAAATGTTCTTTTTACCAATCAAAGATTCATTACTTAGGGCATGTTATATCCGGTGAAGGTATCATTGTGGATCCCACAAAAGTAGAGACTATTATGGAATGGCCTGCACTGACAAATGTAAAAGAACTATGTATCTTTATGGGTTTAGCAAGATATTACCGATGGCTCATCAAAGGTTTTTCGAAGATAGAAAATATGATCACGGAATTGCAGAAGAAAAACAAGAATTTTATATGGAGTGGGAAATGCGTGGAATCATTTCAAAGGCTCAAGGAGATTTTGACGAAAGCGCCGATACTGAAAGTCCTCAACATGGACAAGGAATTCTTGGTATGCAAGGAAGCATCCAAGGAGGGTTTAGGTGGAGTATTGATGCAAGACGATCAAGTGATCGCTTACATCTCAAGGAAATTAAAAAAGCATGAGGAAAACTATGAAACACATGATTTGGAGTTTTTGGCCATTGTGTATGCCTTGAGAGTTTGGAGACACTATCTGATTGCACGAAAATTTGAACTAAAGACATATCACTGTGGAATACAACATATGTTTAAGTAGAGCGACTTGAACGCATAGTAGCGGCATTGTTCATAATTACTTAGTGAATATGATTTTGAGATTACTTACATCAAAGGAACGATTAACAGAGTGGCAGATGCGTTGAGTCGGAAACCACACATATTTTCGGTAATACCTCTTCAAACGAATCTTTGAGAAAATATTCTAACTATACAGATCGACGATGACTGGTATAAATAGGTCAAGGAAAATATTAGATAGGACACCATGATGGTACCAAAGTTTGAAGGTTATACATTGGACAATGACAAATTGATGAGGTATATTAACATGATTTACCTACCGCCTAACAACGAATTAATAAGTTTGATCTTAAGATAACCTCATAGATCCATGTACATGGATAAGCTAGGAGTCACGAAGATGAGGGTGTATTTTAAGCTTCTATTCTTCTGGAAAGGAATGAAAGAAGACATAGTTAGTTACATGGCTAGATGTCTAGAATGTTAGCAAGTGAAAGATGAACATAGACACCCAACAAGATTACTACAACCACACGTCATTCCAGAATCAAAATGGGAGGTCATTTCGATGGACTTTATAGTTGGATTTCCACTGACGTCATGGAGACATGACTCGATTTTTGTGGTAGTTGACACTCTGACGAAGAGTGCACATTTTATTCTTGTATGTACAATGTATCAGGCACTAGACATAGCTAGAATTTTTGTCAATGATATTGTAAGGTTACGTGACGTACCAAGAAGGATCATATACGATTGAAGATAGGTGTTTACAGGACGATTTTGGACTAGTTTCGAAGAGGCTTTGGGAACACAACTGAACTTTAGTACAATGTATGACCTTGAGACAGATGGGAAGATAGAAATAACGAACCAAAATTTGGAAGATATGTTGCGTATGTATGTAATGGACCAATATAAACATTGGGAAGAGTTCTTATCTCTGGTAGAGTTTGCATACAACAACTGCTATCAAAGTACCATTAAGATGGCCTTGTTTGAGTTTCTTTACGGGTGACCGTGTTGGACGCCATTGAGATAGGATCAACTTGAGGATAGGGTCTTGGTAGGACCGGAAGTTATCCAATAAATAGAAGAATAGATTTAAATGATAAGACAAAGGATTAAATAAGCACAAGATCGGGAGAAGAGCTATGCTAATGCACAACGCGTTGACCACAGTTATGAAGTTGGCGACCAAGTTTTCTTGCAGGTGAAACCACAAAAGAGTTCGATCAATGTTGGAAAGGGTGCTAAACTCTCTCCTAGGTTTGTGAGACCTTTCAAAGTTTTGGAAAATAAAGGACATGTGGCCTATCGACTAGACTTGCCTGATTCTTTGAGGCGTATGCACGATGTTTTTCATGTATCTATTTTGAGAAATTATGTTAGTGATCCTACACATGTGATTGACATGAGTTCTTTGTAGGTTTCAGATGAGGGTGCACTCACGATGAAGCCAATACACATTCTGGATTGTTGCATTCAATAGCTACGATGTCGAATAGTCGATCAGGTCAAGGTCCAGTGGGATAATTATAGCCCACACTCGACTATGTGGGAGGACGCATGTGATATGCATCAACAATTTCCTTACTTGTTTGATAGATTAGACATATAGATCTTGTCAGGAACTTTTATTTACTGCATTTTATATACTGAACAACTTCGGGATGAAGTTTAAAACAAGAGGGGGTGTATGTAACATCCCACTCTACTGAGCACATGTTATCGACTTATTCTTTGAGGACACTTGCGTGCAAGTGATCCGGTTATAGTACATGGTTATTTGCTTCGATTATGGATTGTTATGATGATGGAGATGAGTTGTGATTTATTTTCATTGATATATATGTATTGACAGATGCTATTAATGAGTTTACATGAGTGTGGATGACACGTACTAGATTGTGGATGTCGCCGACGTCAATGGACCTCCTGGGGCTCCGGATTGAGTCAAGGAGTGGATTGTGTTTTGTTTGAGTATTTCATTTTACGCATATGTGCCAAATGATTTATTTAGTATGATTATGTATATGGATGAGTGACAATGTTTTGTTAATGAATGTAGGTTGACGAATGGTTGCTAATCTGACTCACATAATGTAACGACCCCATCGTTATGACAACAACGAAGTACAATTGATTTTTTTTTTTGCATTATGATAATGAATCCTCACACATAATTCATAGCAACGCATAATCAACATGAAATCATAAATAAAAAAATTACAAGCGACACCTCAATGTAATCAATAATGACACAAGCCAATGCATTAATATAATGACAACGACCCATGAACAACACATAAACATAAATAGAGGCGTAGTTCAACACATCACAATCAACCAAAGACAATATAAATAATGATCAACCATATCGTTGAATAATAAAGAACTACCCACCCAACCTATCCTGCATGGTTAGGACCTCTAGGGCACATAAGCAATGCTTAAGCCCATGATTCATCTGATTCATTTTGACCATTTAAGGTCTCATGGATGGAGACTGTTCTGAGGAGCAAGGAGGTGTCTAAATCCCACTAATCCAAACACAAATCATAACTCCAATCTAGATTATCAGTCGTACACTAACATTATGACGTGGCGCAAGAGAAATCCAACTACTAAACAATCATACATCAACTTTATTTAATCACGCAAGAGTAATCATTTATAAAACAATCATACATCCACATAATCAATAGTGCAAGAGTAATTGTCACCTTTATTTTCATGGCCCAAAAGTGATCATCAATTTTAAATTCATGGCGCAAGGTAAACAAATTCTAAAACAATCATACATTCACATAATTAATAATGCAAGAGAAAACTAGTTACTAAGACATTTTTTCATCAACTTTATTTTAGGGCACACAAGTAATCTAAGTACTTAATTAAGAACACATCAACATTAATTCAAGGCACGCAAGTAAACTAAATATATATCAAGGTGAAGAGAATAAAACATAATGATTAATAAGATTAAGAGAAAAATATCAAGATCCATGAAAAATAATTACATCCAATATTTACACTCTCCCTAGTGAGATTCAATCAAGTCGAACATCAATTGTTAACAATCCCATCAACTATAATACATTGATACACAATCTTACAAGAAATACAATTTACATAATCTAATGTAAGGAGCTAAGAGGAGACTCAATCCTTATTAAGCAATAGATATATATCAAATTCAATGTTAATTGACATATTTAATTAAAACCCTATAAGAAGATTTAATCCTTCGTAAGATTAAAAGGGTGCAATACTAAATTAAATAAATTTCAAGGTAACTTTCATAAGATCACATCTTTTTAAGCAAAGGTAAGGACTCCTTTACTACACTAATTATCATTTTAAACTATAAATACAACCATAACAACATTTAGTAGGTATCCTAGAGTTTATGCATATCCTTTAATATCGTAAGGGCTTTAAGTGCCTAATACAAATCCATGTCAAATGATTTATGAATCACATATAATATGCAAGGTAATGAACCTTCGTATCTCAACTTCCCTATCACAAAAGACTCGGTTAAGGTCCTATCAATTAAGCTTTAGCAAGTGTTCAAAGTTAACCTATGTGTCTTTTTGAGTTTTGTGTTTTTGGGTAGCGGTTTAGTATTTCAGATCATTTATGAAGTGGGGAAGTATTTCATGAGTTTCTTGCACTGAATTTCTAGTTAAAAAACTTATGTATCTTTTAAGAAAATTAAAAATGATGAATGCAAACGAACAGTGGAGATAGCCCAGCAAATTCGAGGAAGCAAGCCAGCTCGGGGTCCGATTGTCGACGGCCTCATGGCGAATTCACCAACCAATCGCAGAGTACAGTCCTCGCAAACGCTGAGCGATCTAATGGGAAAATGCAGAGAATATCCTGAAGTAAAATCTTAGAGTGGGTGCATGCAAATCACTGGTTAAGATTCGCTACCCAACCATAGAAGGGTTCCATGAATTCGCTTAGGAAGACCAGGTAAAAACGCAGGTCTGGTTCAAAAATTGGTTTCACGCAGATGGAGTAACAATGAACTAAAGTGGTTGCACGATGTGTGGCTCTCAAGATATCTATCTATCCTATTTGCAGGAAGAAGAGGGGCGCGATGAAGAATCGGGGCGGGTAAAACTCAGGGCCATTCTCGATCGAGATCCAATAAATGCAGCTCCCAAACACGATTTTCAAAGGGGAGCAATCAACCAGAATGCAACTCACATCGACTTCATTGCAATCAAAACAAGTTTGGGGGTCTGCGTTTCAGGTTACAAACCTCTAGGAAAAATCTCGATCCAGGGATTCTAACTTACTGAAACCCCCACGCAACTCTTCAACACAACCATTCACAAGAAGAAAAACTACAACATCGCTGGGTAGCTAGTTTTTGCAGTAAATGGAAACCATCCGAGATGCAAGCCAAGAGCGAAGACCACGAACGGTTTTCCCATCAACATTCATGAAGTGGCGATTTAAATAATGAACGCCTCCTAAATAAATCCTTTAACAGTCAATCAAGGAAGGCTGCACACCAGCAGAGGTTCCAATAAGTTTGCAACTACATCCCAGATCATCTCAGATAGCACGAATTTCACGAATCATCAGATAGTAGAACTTCTATTATCGCAGATATAATCCGTCCATATGGGTTGTGCCCATTTTTGTTATTGGATAGAGTATTATCAACAAGGATTTACCTTGATAGTACATTGATGTTATCATTATGCTTTGGATCATGATGAAAACATAATACTTTTTTAAAAATTCAAGATATAAATGTAAGAGAGACAATGAACATGTGCAAGTTTGCTTAGACAAGGAAATTCATTCAAACAATGTATGTACTTAATCAATTTTAAATTTTCTATACGTCTATCAAGCTGAAGGAGAACAAAATGGGTATGGGAAATTTTATAGGAGGAGTTGAATTCCTTTAAGCATCAAAATGTTTTAACATCCTCATAATTACGCTCTACAATTGATAGACAGAGACCCAAATCTAGCACTAAAAATGAAGGATTGGAAATAAAAGAGGGCTAACGCAAAATGCCAAGGACCTCGTTGAGAATTGTGATGGAATTGGCTTCCATAGCTCATATTGAAACACATAATTTCCATCACAAGCTTGCCCAAAAATATGATATCAGATTTACAATAGTATACATTAGAATTCAAAAACTACATTTAAATTAAACTTAAGGAATTCAATCTCAGTTTAGGAATATCGTATCCGAAGGCAACGAGTCGAAGATGACCTTCTACGAAGGCACTCTTTCCGACCTCCCTCTTTCTAACCGTAGAGACTTCACTTGTACCTCTAAGCCAATGCTAGGGGTACTCTTTTTCCCCCTTAGCCCCTCGAGCCACAAAAGGGCCACGCACACACACAACCAGAAATCCTCTAGCTCCCAGCTTGCTTCGCAAGATAGAGCCACCACTCTCTCTCTCAAGTTGGGTATCCCAACTCTCATAAGTAAAACCAGTCAAAATTTATGCATCATAACCTTACCCATAACCGGTGTGATCCATTTCCCCTTTTTCTCATTTTCTTTATAGGAGTTTCCTTAATGACACCTTGCCACTTTCACATTTAATTCACTTTTTAAATAATTAATTAAGAATTATTTTCCCCATACACTTGTCACCCTTTCCCTTAGTTGCACAAGTAAATCCACAATTTATTTTAATAAAAGTCAATTTCCCTCACCC
Organism: Picea engelmannii; assembly: GCA_009831015.1. Classification (NCBI taxonomy): domain Eukaryota; kingdom Viridiplantae; phylum Streptophyta; class Pinopsida; order Pinales; family Pinaceae; genus Picea; species Picea engelmannii. The sequence continues at coordinate 58,042 of ML810721.1, forward strand.
TTCCCAAAAGCGCTCCTTAAATCACTCCTAGTTATCCCTTTATTCCCCTTATTTCAAATTAATGATTGGCGCCTTACTAAATTTGATTTGAGTTAAAATAAGAATATTATCCTATATAGACTAATATTAACTAGACTCTACATTCCTTTCTATGCGTACCCATTCCTTTAGCTTTATTCCATTCTTGCCTTAAATTCCAAATTGGTAATTACTTGCACATATGTGTATTAAATCAATCTTTAGATTTATTTTATTTTCCTTGATTTATTAAATTGATTTACTTTATCCCCTCATTATTTAATTTATAAATTTAGTTTTTAGTCTTCTTACCAACTTAGAATTAGGATTAAATAATTTTTTTTGCAAAGGCTTAGACTCTTAATTATGATTAATAATTTCAATCCTTAACTAATTAATTAATTAATTGATCTTGCAATGCTCAATATTTTACAAGCTTAATTATTCGTTCAGGGTTTTCTAGGCCACCTTGATTCATAGACTCAAATTTTATTTACGCAATGTGCCCTTCAAGATGCACTCTGTGCTCCAAGGGTGCCACTCGCCTTTTGACTGGTTTTGGTAGTTTTCCAACCCCTAGAGTTAGCACTCCATTCGAGCGAACTTATGAGAGACTAAGGTCTTCTAAGGAATAAGGACCATGCTTTATTGTGTTCCCCTTAGAATCTTCGTGAGCGACTATCTCAGTCTTCCCTCATAGTATCGTGGACCAATCAAACTAGGTAATCATTAACCTACAATTAGAGCCGCGACGAGAGTGCTAGTAGGCTGTGACAGGGACACTGTTACACCTCTCCCTCGATAACTGGTCTATGTGCATTGCCCATTTACTCCTTATGTGAGTCAAATTAGCAAGCAATCATCAACCTGCATCCATGAAAAAAACACTGTCAATGATCCATATATGAAATCATACTATAAACGATCATATGCCCCATATACATAAATAAAATACTCAAACCAATACAATCCTCTCCTTGACTCAATCCAGAGTCCAAGGAGGTCCATTGATGCCCTCGACATCCATAATCCATCAAGTGTCTTGTACACTTAGGGAAACTCATCATTAGCATCTGTCAACACACATATATCAAATAATATAAAGTCATAATCCATGAACATCATCATAAGAATCCATAAGTGAAACAGTTAACCACATACTAAAACAAGATCAGTTGCATGCAAGTGTCCTCAAAGAATAAGTCAATAACATGTGCTCATAAGAGAGGGATGTTACACATAAGAAGTAAAGGGGCCATGCACATAAACCAGATATTAAGGGAGAGGTCTAGAAGCATCCATGTCACAACCTACTAGCACTCCTGCCGTGGTTCTCATTGTAGGTTAACGATTACCTAGATCGAGAGGTCCACGATGTCGTAAGGTTAGACTGAGACAATCTCTCTCGAAGATTCTAAGGGGTGCCCAATATGGTGGTGTCCTTATTCCTTAGAAGCCCTTAGTCTCTCACAAGGTTGCTTGAATGGAGTGCTGACTCCAAGGGTTGGACAACTACCAAAACTAGTCAAAGGTGAGTGGCACCCTTGGAGCAAGGAGTGCATCTTGAAGGGCATGTCGCGTAATTAAAAATTGAGTCAATGAATCTAGGTGGCCTAGAAAACCTTGAAAGAATAATTATAAACCTTAAAAAAAAAAAAACTTTTGGCCTTTTCAGTTATGAATAATTATAAAATTGAAATCAACCACCAATCCAAAGGCAATGATCAAAAGGTCTTTGAGTTCAGGGAATTCCGAGTACAATACTACAACGAGTATACAATCGGTGAATGTCTACAGAATTATATTGACCAAGTGTCAATCCAACACTAAAAGAAGAGGGTGGGGTCGTTGTGATACAATCCAACAGTTCAATTAAGTTCAGTTTTGGTTCTAGAAACTAAAGAGAGGCTCCCTTCAATACGTAATCACCACAAGGGACAAAAATCCCTTCTTGGAGTGCCAATTGTTGTAGCTAAGGATTAAATATGAGATTGGGTGGCGAGTAATACATACACAACCTCAAATCAATTTATGGGTAGGAATTAAACAAGAAATAAACGCGCAACTTGATAAAGGCATACACAGTAGGAGATAGAGTGTAAGGCATATATTTCTCATGCCAATGGTCAACTAAAGGTCGCTTGGGATTCTATCAATTAAAATACGTACACATCACTTTCCTAACCCAACCAAATAATAAGGAATAATGTGTTCTAGATTCAGTTGGGTAAAATCATGAAGATGGGTGTCTATTTTTCTTGTTTTATGAGAAAGAAAACTATATTTTCACAAGTTCTTCAAATTTCGGTATATAAAAGTATTTGTTTTATTTAGAATTTCACTTTATAGTAAAAACAAAACTTGTGAAGAATTTTGTTACCTTTCTACTGGCTATTTTTCATGTCAATTTGGCAATTGTTTCACAGTATGTTCCTTAAAAATGCAAGGAATGATAATGAGTTACGTTTTCCCCGAACAATGTATCTATTATTAAAATTATGTTTTTGACAAACTAAATATACTGCAACAATCTAAAGAGACTCTATTTTCTTATGACTATAATTTTGAATCTAACAGATGAATGTTATAATTTCTAAATTTTTTTGAAGTTGACAAAGATGAAATAGTTGCAGATTTCACATGTTTCCCCCACCTTGTATCTATCTTAATTTGTACTTAAAATTAAAATCTAAAAATACCCTTTGAAGAGAAAAATTTAAGGATTGTAAATATAAATTTTTCTAAATTTTCCATTTTGTATTTTTAGATATATGGATATTTCATTTCATTGAATCATAATGTCACCTAAAAATATTATGAAGTGATTTTTTTTATAAAATTAAATAAAATTAGATCAAAATGATGAAAATGAAAACCAATTATATCCATAGAAAGTAGATTCAATTTTTCAAATACTGATATCAATTTCAAATCTAAAATCTGAGTATTTATAGGAGTCCGCAACCTCCAAAGTCCAAGGAAGCTAGAGGGAAATATCAGGTTCTTGCAAATAGTCCCATTCGTAGGTTTTTGTCCGAAAGATATTTTACTAACAAAATCCATAAAAAAATAAACGAATTCCTAGTTTTTCGGCCGAACATTTGGTTTCCGACCGAAAGATGGGTGAAAGGATTTCGTTGGTCGAAAAAATGAAGGGACACGTTGTTTCGTTTCAATTGGCGCCAAATATTATAAATGTTCTTTCGACTGAACCAATTTAACACAATTCACACTCTTGTTTCTTGGTTTTGCATACGTGGAGTTGTTAAGAAAAACTTTGAATCATTTTTCCGTTGTTTTGAACAAGGTGGTTGATGTTTTGAATGCAAAAAAAAATTATATATTGAAGGCGTTGTTGAACATTTTTTCAAGGTGAAGGTGTTGTTGAACATAAAATTATTGATAAATCGTCTTTTAATAATTTTTGTGAGAATGAAGTTTTTCTGAGGCTATTCTAAAATGTTGATTTTTTTTATTTAAGTTTTATAGATAACTACTGTAACGACCCCGCCGTTACGACAACCAAAATCATCGTACAATAGGGAATTTGTTTTTCTTTTATTTTTTTGTTAGGAAATTAAAAGATAACAATAAATAGAAACGCCATTGACAAATCAATCACACATAATAACGAAACAATAATAATGCCTTAATAATCAAATCTGACACAATGCCGACACGTCATCGCCATGAACCATGACATGCGTATCAATGTATTAACATATTAATTAACAACAACCCAACATCATTGGATTCTACAGTTAACAACTACGCATAACATTATGAATCTTACACGCTCAATGCGTTTCATAAGGACAATAATCAGATAACACTAGGATAACATATGATAACATTGTGAATTATAAGAATCATAGAGATAATCACAAGAATCACATAATATACTACCCGCCCAACCTACCCTACAAGGTTAGGACCTCCAAGACACATAATAAATGCTCAAGCCCAGGTTCCAATTGATTTTAACCATTTAACATCTCAAGGCTGGCGACTGTTATGAGGAACAGGGAGGTGTCTACATCCCACCCACACCATCAAGTCCAAGCCGACTAAGCTAAATCAACATCATCAAGATTATCAAGGAGCAATAACATTCTAATGGACTAACACATGTAACATAAAATTCCATGGCACAAGAGAAATTGATTACTAAATCAATCAAGCAACAACATAAGCCAAGGCGCAAGAAATCCTCACACCTATTCATCAGCATCATACATGACATAAAATCCATTGTGCAAGAAGTCCCAAAAATCTTTAACTAACATACATTATATGGAATCCATAAATGAAAGCATTCTAATATTAATCAAATATAATTCAACGACGCAAAGTAAATACATTCATTACTTTTTATTTGCACAACAGTCTAAGATCTAACCATCATAAAAATCCATAAGTGCAAGAAAACAAACTCTAAAGTCGTCATTTAATACATATAAATTGGTGCATGCCAAGAGTATAAACTCAATAAGTCCTATATCGCATGATGGAATTGAGCACGAGCATTCAAATCAGCGTTCAACTAATACATAATCTTATTCAGATTGACAAGTGTCCTTTCCAATTTACTTCAAGATCACTAGGTTGTGGTTTGCCAATCCCTGTCACTACTAAGTTGTCATTGTGTTTTTCCACTATTGCAAGATTTATTTGACAATACTATTATTATTCATTTTTGTGCACCAAAGATACTATATCCATTTTAACAACTGATGGTGAAAGTAAAAGTTAGGTGCATATAGTTGATCAATCGTAGAAGGAAGATTTATTTCTAAATAAGCATACTATCATGAATTAGTTCAAGTGTGACTGTATAGGTATAAATTTTAAATTGAAATATAATTTTAGAATATAATTTTAAACTGGAATATAATTTTAAACTGAAAAATAATTTGAAATATAATTTTAGAGATTCAACCAACCACATAGAAGGGAACCTGCCCTTTTGCCATCAAGGGAATTGGTTATCAATAAAATGAGGTTCTTACTTATTATTTTTGGGGTTCAACATTAAAAGCAAGTCGAGGGGAGGGTGAGGATGCTGAGAAAAAGGGGACGCAACCAAAACGTTTCCAGAAGAGAAAATGAAACAAAATCGATGATTAATCAATCACACTCAAACGTGTAGCAGAGGACTGGACGGATGGTGCAAAAGGAGGAATTTTTCCAGGATCTGATAGAGGAAAATTCACCGAGTTAAATTCTGGGGTTAAAACTCACCTATCAGAATTTTTCCAGGATTCTGATAGAGGAAAATTCACCGAGTTTTTGCTCGAAAATCAGAGAGTATTCTAGAAATATCTTTAAGAGGTGAGAGTGAAAAATGCTACAAGGAAACATGTTGGGCGAGGGATTAAAACTCAATGTACACTCAGAGGTGACAGTCGTAGAGGTTAAGGAGAACGCAGGGCCACACGAGAATTGTTCTGAGTCAGAGCAAGTAAATAAAAAAAAACGATATAACGTGAGTCATCTCCACGACAGAGTTGGGAAGCAATGTGAGATTGGTTACACTGTCGAGCCCTTAGGAGCCCACACAATGAGAGTAAGTAGATCAAGGTCGCTCGACTGCTGCCTGTAACAATTATATCAAGATTTGGTTCGGTGAATTTAGCCGACGAAGTGATTTATCATTTCAGAATTGTAAGATGATGTTTTCAAGGTAATAGTGGTAGAATGGGGTAGTAGTCTCCATCAAGCGCCCCAAAATTATTAAGTAAAAGATCGAAGTAACCTCTTAAGTAAAAATTATCAGGTTTCCTCCAAGAAAAAGGATAAATACACCCCTCTCTCTCTATATATATATTGGAAAATCAATGATGAGATTTAAGGGAATTCCTTTCGTTGATAATAACTTTTATTTAATAATATTAAGGCAATATAAATCCTTAATATGGAACAGTAGAACAGTTTAAATTAAAAAGGTAGCTGCTCTAAAATAACTTCTTAATGACTTGATAAGAGTATTATCTTTATTTGAAGCCAGAAAATCACAGAATTGGCTTGGGTACGGCAGGGATGAAACAATCAAAAGCAAGATCAATCCAGGAAAACAAAAAATTCAGCGCAAGGGTTGGCTAGGAAGAGAAAAAATTCTTTAAGGCAACAAACGAAGGCATAAGGAGGGAATTTCTCACGGAGAAGCATCTAGAATAAAGTTTCTTAAACAATCTCAGAAAAATGTCAACCTTGAACAAAATTCCAAAAATGTGTATGCAAATAAATTAAACTATAATTAAATTGAAACTAAATGAGTGCAATCTTAGATTAGGATTACCGCAACCGGATGCAGATAATCTGATGTCATTACTACGCACTTGCGTTTCCTCCTATCTCTCGCTTCCTAACCATGCATACCTCACTAGTATCTCCCAACCAACGCTAGGGGTACTTTTCTTCCGCCTAAGCCCCCCGAGCCGCAAAGGGGCCACACACACAAACCAAAGAAAATATAGCTCTCATCTCACCTTGCAAGGTTGATCTACCACTCTCTATTTGAGCTAGGTATCCCAACTCCCACAAGAAAAATCAGTCAATAAAAATCCGAGAGCATAACCTTACGCATACTAGTTGTGTCATTTCCTCATCTTCCCCATTACTTTTATAGAGTTCTTCTTAGTGAAACTTTCCAATTGCACGTTAAATTCATTTTATTAAAAATTAATTAGGAAAAACTCTACCTCGTACACTTTTCACCCGATCCCTTAGTTGCACCAGATATTCATTTATTTAGTTTAGTTAATTTCCAAATTCCCTCACCCACCTAAAAGTGTTCCTAAAAATGCTCCTTGTTGTCCCTTTGTTCCCTCAATTTCCTTTAATGACTAACGCCTTTCTTAAAGCTTAGTTGAGTTTTATTTAGGAAAGTTCTCTAAACTAGATTCCTTTCTATGTTCCACATTCCTTTTTGCATTTAATTTCCCCTTTTTGTCTAAGTTCCAAATTAGCATGTCTTTGCACATAAACAATAATTAATTCTTAGATAATTTATTTCTCCTTTAAATTCTTAATTTGATTTTTCTTCATCCCCATTTTATTAATTGACTAATTAATTATTTTGTCCTCATACCCTATTTAGACCTAGGCTTTAATTTCAACTATGCTTAGCATATTTTTTTTTTAAGGGAAATTTTATAATTAATAAATTTTACTCATATAACATTTATTTTAAGGCTAACCATGTCAAAATAAAATATTTTTTTCTAGGTACTAGGTTCATTGACTCACTAGTGTTAAAAATCCTAATGTTCCCTTGAAGACGCACTACGTGCTCCAAGGGTGCCACTCGCCTTTATCCATGTTTCATTTATGCGACGTTACCTTCAAGACACACTACGTGCTCCAAGGGTGCCACTCTCCTTTTGAATGATTTTGGTAGACATCCAACCCTTGGAGTCAATACTTCATCAGGAGACCTTGTGGGAGACTAAGGGCCTCTAAGGAATAAGGACCCTGCCTTATTTCGTGACCCTTAGAATCTTCGTCATTGACTGTCTCAGTTCACCCTCACGACATCGTGGATCTCTCGAACTAGGTAATCGTTAACCTACAATTTGAGCCACGATGAGAGTTATAGTAGTTTGTGGCAGGGATGATGCCACACCTCTCCCTCAATATCTCTGGTTGTTGTGCATGGCCCCTTTACTCCTAATGTGAGTCTGGTTAGAAAGAAATCGTCAGCCTACATCCATCAACAAAACATGTCAACGATCCATAAACAACATCATAATATACCCAGTGATATGTCACATATGCAATAACATAAATACTCAAACCATATACAGTCCAACCCCTGACTCGATCTAGAGTCCAAGGAGGTCCATCGATGCCATCAACATCCTCAATATGTCAAGAGTCCTGCACACTCAGGAGAAACCATTCAATAACACCTGTCTATACATAAATAACATAACAAGACATCATAATCCACAATCTCATCATCAAAATTCATAAGAGAAGAAGACAATCATATAATGAACCAGATCACTTGTACGCAAGTTACCTCAAATAATAAGTCACATCAGGTGCACACAAGAGGGGGATGTTACATATAACCCCTCTTGTTTTAAACTTCTTCCTGAAGTTTCATAGTATACAAGTGCAGAAATAAAGTATATGACAATATCTAAATGTCTATATATCAAACAAAAATGGAAATTGTTGGCGCATATAATATGTGTCCTTCCAAGTAGCCGAATGTTGCCTATAACTATCCTATTGGACCTTGACCTAATCGAATGTTCAATTTCATAGCTGTCGAATGTGATGATCCAAAATGTGGATTGGCTCCACCGTGAGTGCACCCTCGTCTGAGACCTACAAAGAAATCATGTCAATCACATGTGTAGGATCACTAACATAATATCTTAATACAGATACATGAAAAACATCGTGCATACGCCTCAAAGACTCAGGAAAGTCTAGTCGATAGGCCATGGGCCCCTTCCTTTCCATAACCTTCAAAGGTCCCACAACCCTAGGAGAGAGTTTAGCACCATTTCCAATCTTGATCAAACTCTTGTGCAGTTTCACCCGCAAGAAGACTCGATCGCCAACTTCATAACTAAGAACAATGCGATGCGCATTGGCATAACTCTTCTGTCGATCCTGCACTTCCTTGATCCTTTGTATTATCATTTTCATTTTCTCTTCCATTTCTTGGATTGCTTCTGGTCCTACCAGGACCCTATCCTCAAGCCGATTCCAACTCAAAGGCATACGACAAGGTCACCCGTAAAGAAACTCAAATGACGCCATCTTAATGGTGCTTTGATCGTTGTTGTTGTTGTATGAAAACTATACTAGTGGAAAGAAATCTTCCCAACGCTTCTATTGGTCCATCATGCACATACAAAACATATCTTCCAATATTTGGTTCATTCTTTTTGTCTGCCCGTATGTCTCCAGGTGATAAGCAGTACTAAAATTAAATTGGGTTCCCAAGGCCTCTTAGAAACTAGTCCAAAATCGTCTGGTAAACATCGATCCTTAATCAGATATGATCCTTTTAGGTACTCCATGCAATATCACTATTTCGCTGATAAATATTCTATCTATTTCTGGTGTCGGATATGTCGTATGCACATGGATAAAATGTGCACTCTTCGTCAGAGTTTCAACTACCACAAAAATCGAGTCATGTCTCATTTCCGTCAGAGGCAATCCAACAATGAAGTCCATCAAAATGACCTCCCATTTCAATTCTGGAATAGCATGTGGTTGTAATAATCCTATCTATTGGCACATGGGAAAACCCAGGTTTCAACGCTTCAACAATGCACCAACAAAACCCTAACTACAAGCCATTTCAGAAACACCTATGAAGCAGTCAAAGTCTCACCCGAGGTAGAGGCAGGGGGGGTTATAGGACTCAGGTGTCTGTAACCAAGATGGGACACATATCTGTGATTACAACACTTCACAGGGTACTTAGGAACAATATATATTAATTCATTCACATCGCAGATCAAACCCTAAGTACAATTCAGCATAATAATAATGACAAAATACACATCGCACTTACACTACTACATATGGGTGGATTATTCCATGAAAATTTTCCACGCTTCCACTAGTTTCATCATTTTTTTAAACATGGCGGGATTTTCGTGGATATTGCCATGAAAGTTCGTCACAATATCCACAAAAATCTTAATTTAACCTAGTTGGGATTTTTGTCGCTATAGCGACGAACTTTCATGGAAATAGCGATGAAAATTTTGCCTATCTCATTGGTCGGTGTTAATGGCTAGTTGACTATTTTATCTATATATACGTGACTTTAAGAGACTTTGCGACACAATTGCTATAGTTGCGACACTGTTCTTGGCTTTTGTTTGAGATGTTTATTTTTTCCATCACCCATCGGTTGAAGAAATCCAATTCTCGATCTACATAGCTCGGATTTTGAACTTGCAAGGTTAGTATGTTATTTTTAATTGATGTACTCATTTAACTTGTAATTTTTTTTTCAAATGTCCAAATTGCATTCCCAGAAGCCATAATCTTGGAATTCAGGGACGAGGACTGGATACAAAACATTGACTATGAGTAGATCCCCTTCATATGCAGGATATGTCACAAACATGGACACCTAATCAGAGAATGTCCGATCATTAAAAAACAAGAAGCGAAGAACACCCAACTACAACAGAATGAAGATGGGTTTATAAAACCAAACCACAGGAACATAGCTAACAAGAAACAAAGTAAAACCCCAACAGGGAGCAACCTAGAGGCCAGGAATAAAGAAGAAGGATGGGACAAGAACAACAAAAAGGAGGAAGGAGGAAAGGAAAAAACAAAAGCTAAAGAAGCCAGGGAACAAGCTACAACTGAGGATACAGGTACCCCAAGAAAGGAGATGGGACAGGGAGGTAGTGTAACTCATATGGATGGAGAAACTAGAGATACCCCCACCCCCATGCAAAAGGCATACAGAGACACGGAAATGACTCCAAGCGAGGTAGGAACATAAGATAATGATCTCAGAGACATTGTGGAAAGGGAATGGATCTATCTCCCAAACATATTGGACCAATGGAAAAGGCAGGGCATAGACAATGTACCAACAGAGCAACTAGATTGCATCCAATACCTGTTCCTCCTAAGGGAGGAATCCAAATTCAGAGGGCTCAAGTGCACACACAGGTATATAGGGCACCTAGGAATCAAAGTAAGTGAAGGACAACCACAACTCTCACCCAAGCAGACGAGAAGGAAAAAGGGCAAGAAATCAAACAACATATCCCTATAGGAACTAGGAGCACTGCTGATAAACTCAGGTAAGATAAAAAATCTCTTTCCCAAATCCCCACCACATGTTTAAATGAAGATTATAACATGGAATATAAGAGGCCTAAAAACCCATGAAAGAAGATAATTCTTATAAATAGACTTAGGAAGGAACAACCGGACCTCTGTTTCATCCAACAGACAAAATGCATTGTAGAAAGAATGGAAACAATAGGAAAAAAACATTAGAGAAAGTACAAGATGTTGGCTATCGAAGGACAGTAGATGGCAAGAGGAATCATCACCTTATGGAATTCACAAGTGATGAACCTAATAGCGGTCGAGGCTACTAGACAGAGAGTTTCGGTTAACATGCAAATCATTGGGAATACATAGATGATTCTATGAACTAATGTGTATGGACCCCAGATGCCATAGGAAAAGAGAAGAATGCTTCTAGACCTAGAAGACCTAAAAACTCACTCCAACAACATCCACTGGATCCTGGCAGGGGACTTCAACATCATCACATCACTTGCAGAAAAAAAAGGAGGCACCAGGAGGTTGGATAGAGATGCAGAAGAATTCTCAACATTCATAGAAATAGCAGAGATGGTGGAGATCAGAACTAATAACGGACACTTCATTTGGAATAATAAACAGATAAATTAACATCAAGTTGTGAAATGACTAGATAGATTCTTGGTGTCGGAATCCATCATTATGCAGGGGTTAACCTTAGATTGAAGCATCCTTCCCTGAGGGGGCTCTGATCACTGGCCAATCCAAATGGAAGCAGACTTCCCAACCACCCGAAAGAATAGACCTTTCAGATTTGAGAAATTCAGGATTGAACACGCTACCTTCAAGGAGAACACCAACCAGTGGTGGCGGGAGGAACAACTGGAGCTAGGTACATGGATGTTCAAACTCTATAAGAAACTAAAGTACATCAAACATAAGCTTAGAGAGTGGAACAAGGAAATTTTTGGCAACATAAACCAAGAGAATAAAAATATTGAAGACAGAATGAGAAGACTCCAGGAAGTTTGCATAGCGAAGGGCTACATAGAGGATTGAAAAAAGGAAGATATCCAAATGACCCAAGAATGGGAAGGAAGATTCCGGCAAGAAGAAATTATATGGCACCAAAAGTCCTGAATTAGATGGCTAAAGGAGGGAGAGAGAAACACTAAGTTTTTCCATAGAACAACCATTGCCAGAAGAGCCCACAACAAAATCCTAAAAATTAAGGATCGGGATGGGATCGAGAGAGAATCCCACAAGGGGATTGAAAATACCCTGGTAAGTCACTTCCATGGGATAGCCCAAGAACCCACCAAAGACCTAACGGAGGCCATCCAGAGGATTAAGAAGCACATCCACTATTTAGTCACCAAGGAATAGAATAACAACCTAAACAAAACCATAGATAAGGAGGAAATTGATCAAGTGATCCAAGATATGCCCAACGGAAAATCCCCAGGTCCAGATAGTTTCACAATGGAATTCTTCAAAGCCTATTGGGAAGTGGTTAAACACAATGTTTATAGGGTGGTGGAGGACTCTCAATGGTCGGTCGTCATTCTAAAAGCATTAAATGCCACAATGATTACCCTAATCCCCAAGGTAAATGAAGCAAGGACCCATGACCATTACAGACCCATAGTTTTATGCAATGTTGTTTACAAGATAATCTCTAAAGTCATATCCAGTAGATTGAAACCCCTCCTACCCACACTGATTTCATAAGAGCGGGCGGGTTTTGTAGAAGGCCAACAAATCATGGACAACATCATCCATGCTCATGAGCTAATACACACCCTGAAAATCCAGAGGAGAGGGGGGATGATAATACAACTTGACCTAGAAAAAGCCTATGACAAAATTAGTTGGCACTACATGGTAGAGACTCTGGAAGCCTATGGGTTCACCCAACATTAGATCATATGGATCTTCAGCCTAGTCTCAATGACAAGTTTCTCTCTCCTAATAAATGGAGCCCCAACCAAACCCTTCTAGCCTACTGGAGGCATCAAAAAAGGAGAACCGCTATCCCCCTTCATGTTCATCCTGATGATGGAAGGTCTTAGTCGAAGCATAAAAAGCGCAACAACAACAGGAGAAATTACAGGCCTCAAACCTTTTGAAAACTACCCAACTTCCACACACCAAGAGTTCGTGGATGATACCTTACTCCATGGTGTACCCACGGTCAAGGAAGAATTTTTTTTCAAAAGGATATTAGAAGAGTTTTGGGAAGACTTGGGTGTCGATATCAACCATTTCAAATTGATGATCTACCTTTTCAACACCAACCCTGCAATCCAAAGGAACTTGGCAAATATTTTGGGCTTTCAGCACAAAACTCTCCCAACTAAATACTTGGGCATCCCCCTAATGGACAGAGCTTACAAAATGGAAACTTGGGAAGGAGTGATCAACAAGCTACAAGAGAGGGTGAAAAATTGGATGTATAGATCCCTCAACCTAGTGAGGAGACTGGTACTGACCAAGATGGTTCTACAAGCAATCCTAACCTATATGATGTCTGTATTTCCTGCCCCCAAAGGGATACTACAAAAATAAGGACCATCAAAAGGGACTTCCTATGGCGAGGAGCAGAAACTAAGAAAAAATGGGCCCTGGTGGCGTTGGAGAAGGTTTGCAAGCCAAAAGGTAAAGGAGGAATGGGGCTATAAGATCCATAGGTAACCAACGAACCCTATCAGGTGAAACTCTAGTGGAGATGGGTTAAAGAAACCTCTACACCATGGGCAATCCTCTGGAAGGGAAAGTATTCCCTGGACATAAATGACCAAGACCAAATTCCTTTTATGGGCACCAGGGAGGGATCAACCATATGAAACCTAGCTTGGTGCAACAAGACCTGGGTCCACACATAAAACTTATGGGAAGTAAGGAATGGTAAAACAACCAGATTCTGGGAGGATGCTTGGTAAAAAGAACCCAAGATGGGAAATCTAGATAGGGAGGAACTCCAAGAGGATATGACCGTGAAAGGAAAAACCAACATCCACCACTATTGGAAGAAAGAAATAGATCAATATAGATGGAGAATATGGGATAATTTCAATTCCCAAACTAGCGATCGGACCACAACCATCATGAAAGAGGTGGAGGAGGAAATTAGGAAAAGGAAAATTGTAGTCTCAGAGGAAGAAGACCAATTAAGACAAGGTCGAAAAAGTGATGATGAATTTAACTTGAAGGAAGCTCAACATTACATTATGGACCAAGACCAAGAATACCCAGCGCAACTATGGGATAAGATCTGGAGCAGCCCCCAGTGGCCAAAAATTAAAATTTTCAAATTGTTAGTAATTCAAAACCGAATTCTAACCTGGAAAAACCTAAGGAAAAGGGGTTTCATAGGTTCGTCATGGTGCCACCTCTGTCACGCCAAGGAAGAAACAATGAATCATCTCCTTTATGAATGTATCTACACAACATAGATTTGGGACTGGGCAATAGGTATGTTTCGACAGTCCAATAGGACCCGAGGTAACATCTCTGCAACCATCAACAACTGGTAGGAGAGTTATAATGAAAATGAAGAGGTGAATCTATGTTGGAATCTCATTTTCAGGATTATCATATGGATAATATGGAAATAAAGGAACTAACACATCTTCAAGAATGAAAGCCTTCCGGAAGGGAAAATCAAAGAAAAAATATTCTCCGTGACAAGAGAAACAGTGCAGAGCTGCAACTACCAAAATGGGAAAGCACAACTCGTAGGTCAGGAATATAGATTCCTAGAATATTTTCACCTAAAATATGGGCTCAACCACACACAAATAGGACGACCACCACAACTCCAACTAGGTGAGCACAACTGGAATCCCCCCCCAGCAGGGTTCCTTAAGTTGAATTTTGATGGGGCAACAAAAGGAAACCCAGGCATGACAGGAATGAGTGGGTTTATCAAGGATAGTGGAGAAAACATAATCCAGCTGTACGTTGGGAGTATGGGAAAGTCAACTAAAAACACAGCGGAATTCAGAGCCTTGGATATCGGCCTAAAAATTATAAGCCGCGAAAGGATGACAAACACCATCGTGGAAGGAAACTCTAATTTGGTAATCAACACGGTGAAAAGAATCCAAAATGGAACTAGAGTGGGAAAAGTTCAGAGACACTGGCGCTTGGCACACTCCCTACAAAAAATCCAGGAACATCTACAAAAGATGAACACTGTGGAGTTGTGCTGGGTACGTAGGTCAGCGAATGGCCTAGCAAATAGAATCTCTAATTAAGGGGTTAACAAGGATGGGTCATAGTTAGAAACCACATGGAGAAACATCCCAAATGGCCAATTCAGAATAGACTGTACACAACTAGCAACAAAAGACCGTGACGGAAGCTTAAGTATGAAAGGTCACATTGAGGGGAGTGGTGCAAGGCCAATCAGCGGGCATGACGAATCCAGGAAGAATATTCATGGCCAACACCCAATTACAAGTGACAATGCTAGATCATGCCACACAACAAATGGAGGTATGACCTCAAGGTCACATCAGTAGGAACAAATGCATGGATAGTGCAGGGGAAAGTACAAATGGGACTCAATAGGCTGTGAGTGACGTAGGACAAAATATGTTACCACACACCAGTAGGGTCACACCCCTTCCATGAAAAGGTATGGTGAAGAGAAACGTTGGTTACATAACGAGCAGGGGAAAGGGATGGCACAGGGATAACAGATGGACTGTCATGGTCACACATACAATGACAGAGAAAAAGGATGGGAAGGATCACCTCTACGGGCAGACCATGATTGCAAGGGTGAGCCCACAACAGGAGAATTTCCATAAGAGGTGAAGCACTAGGAATAGATGTAGTCAATCCATAGGAAGATTTCAAGGATGGAGAAAGCATCCCAAGATGCTAAGGGCACATTCTAGGCATTGGTCGACCCGCAGGGTCAAGCAACCATCACCAAATGGGAGAAGGAAATCATAGCCAAGCGCCAGGGCAAAGCCTGGGAGGAACTGAGCCAGGAAGTAGACTGGATAACGAAACCAGGGACCACGCAGTTTAGGGAAACACTCTACCACAAGACGATAGAGATGGTATGGTGGACAAAGATGTTAATAGGAAAAGTGAGCACAGAAAATAAAGCTGCCAGCTGAAAGGGTAACAAGGCCCAAATGTTTTTTTCTAAAATAAATCTTGAGTCACCTCAGTGACCTGGACGTTAGTACTAAACAAATTGCAGAGGACCAGAAGAATCAGAAGGAGAATATGGAGTGAATGGATTCCTAATTCCACTTATACTTGTGCTACATTCATCATATGGACATCACACCTACTGATGGGAATGGAGCACCAACCCGGATCAGGAAGACCCACACAGTGGCCCAACGGGAGGAGAGAAAGGACAAGGAGAAAGATGGAAAGAAGAATCTCATAATCCTGGACTAGCACCGGGAAGCAAAAGTTCAGGAATATTACTAGTTCAGTCTTAATTGTTGTCTTGTGTTTTTCTTGGTTTTGTTACGATTCGCTTGTCAAAACTGAATATGATGGGATTGGACCGGTTTCCCAATGTGGTGGTCCAACCATACCCCTATGCTATCTCAAAGAACGCAACTCTAGAACCCCTGGGTTGGTTTCCTTTTTGGCAGACCAGGGAGCTCTTATTTTTGTATATTAATCTTTAGTAATACAGATACTCACACTCACTTACAAAAAGAAAAAAAAACTATGCGGATTCCAAATATATAATTTAAAAAATATATATATATATTTTTTTAATTTATTTTTGTCTCAACATATATCGAAATCTTTAAATACAAAAATATTGTATTCCTCCTATAATTTTTGTCACCTTACCCACTTTTAAGAGAATGTATTCATTGCACTAGTACAGATCGAGATATACAATCTAAAAAAATATTGTTTGATTATTAAGACCCTCTTTCCCTACACTAATGCATGACCTTATAATTCCAAGGATATAATGAATTTCATTATTTGGAAAAATATAAACTTAACCTTATGAATTTTGAAAAATTAGTCGTGCACAAGAACCATGCATTCTCTACCATTGTAAAAACAAATTAAGAAAATTCCATCCTTTAGGTACTCAACCATTGAACATATGCATTATATTTTACATGAAATATAACATACTATTGTTAGAAAAAACTGAAATTTTACATAGTCATACAAAAATTCTATAAGCAAAATTTGATATTTGGAAAGCTAATTCAACTTCCTACATTTCATCTTTTTATACCACATTCAAATTCGTTGTGAAAATACCTTGAATCATCCCCCCAATTTAAGAGATTATTGTTTTTCCATGTTTGCATTTCCACTAACACATCATGAGGGACCATCATTAAATTGCGCGCATCCATAAGTCAACTCATTGCATAACCTTCGGTGCATTTAAATTAAGAGTCCTTAGGGCTTCTAGTTGAGGGAAATATTACTAGTTTTTAACTGCATTTTCCAAATTCCTATATATACTCATAATTTTAATTTATATTCTAGCTTATAATTCACGTAGTTATTTTGTATTTTAACACATGTTTTAAATGTAATACATGAACAAAATTTTGGGTGACATCCTATATGATATTCTTTAGAATACACATGAAATTGTTTATCTTTAAGGATGCAATTCCAAGATCGACTAGGTATCCTTTCAAAGGAAACACATCAACATGAGATGTGTAAAATCCCCAAAAACAAATTATTTTTAAATCTGAAATTTCTTAGGAAATTATTTCCGTTTTTGGTAAATTCGAAATTGGAAAAATTTTCCCATTTATGAAAATTCTGAATTTTGAATTTAGTTAATTGTAATTAATGATTATGATTGTTGAGCAGAGATCTGATTTGACCCAACTAACTGCTTGACTATGACACTTGTATGAAACAAAACATTTTATATTTATTGCTGATGGACAAATGCAACAACCAGGTTAAAATTAACTGACCATGACTTCATGAGTGGGGAACATGTTGGAACTACCTCAGGGTTGATTATTACAAGTGGAAAATTAGGAATTTGGCCATTGGTGGCCCCTGGAAATCATGGATTTCGAAAGATGCAAAAATTCCCAAAGGGGGAAAAGACCTAGGCACAAAATGCTTTGGATATATAGCATATGGGTGGGGGTAGGACGTTGCCTAGTATGTTGGGGAAAATAATTATCTTTTTCTTTTATGAACACTTCTTTCTGAGTGTGAGGCAAGGATAATTTGCTTCAATTGAAGGACTATTGTTGAGGAGAAGTTCTGAGTTCGCCTTCATGGATTCATGGTCAGGCTAGTGGGAGAAAGGGACAAGTGATTTGGTTGTTCTATTCTAAGGTTGGGAGGAACATGGTTGTTCCATTTGTTATTCAACAACTGTTCAGATATGTCAACCTACTATTTTCTATGGTTGAATGTTATATGGTTTAATAGATGATAGAATGCATCTGTTTAATTTTGGATAGAAGTATTACTATGGACGAACATCTGATTGAATGTTGTTAGACTTAAGAACTGACATAATGCCTCTAAAACCAATTCTGAATGAATTATCTCTATTGATTAGACTGCTGAGAGAATGCTCATTTCATTTGATATACTAGCTGAAAGAGTACATCTGGTTAAATTCTGGAAGAATTTGTTCTGTAGATTAGATCACTATTGTAATGGGATAAACCTCACAATTAATTGTATTTTACTAAGTAAACTATCCATGTGGGTAATGTGGATGGATCCTAATTATGTAGATATACATGAGTGCTTATATTTTTGTAGGTAAATACCTAGAGCCATAGTATTTAATTGGGATTTTCATCCATATACATATTAAAACCAGAATCAGGATGAAACTCTATGTATGAAGGGAAACACGATATATATATATATATATATATATATATATATAGTTGGTAACTGTGCAGGACGATTTTTTTTAATTGCAATAAACATCTAAAGATTTACCCCATAATAACTTCAATGCTAGGTACATGACGAAAACTGAGTACATATTCCCTATTTATGATTTTACTAACAATACAAGAATGTAAAGATTTGGTTATTCATAAAACAAATTCTGCGTTCTGATATAAGTTAACATAGAAATAAAAGTTCCATAAGTTCAAGAACAATGGACATATAATCTGGAGACATACAAATTTTGTAAGCATATAACTAATTCTGAAATTTCATAGCTATATGAATAACTAGAGAAAATTGTTCAAATTGTTTTATAAGACCAAAGTAATCCTGAGAGGAGATATAGAGTAAAACTTCAATACATGAATATATCTTAATACCCAGATATAGAGTCCTGAGTACAAACACATCTATTATACAGGAACAAATATTTTGAAATGGTAATTATTTTTAACCATGTCACAGTAAGAGGATTGACCCTTACATCCCTCTAAGAAAATGGAATGTAGAAATAACCAATTGCATAGGAGCCTAGTACAATTGCTTCCCACGATAACTGTATACTAGAACTAAATTGTCTCATTCGATAGAACCTAAGATAATAATTTTTGTAAGAGCACAGTAAATAGGAACCTGAATACCTCTTGCACCAATTGATGTCTTGGAATCCGAAGAGGTCAAAAGCACCCAAATCTTGTAGATAGACCAAGAAATTTGATTAGAATAGTGTCAACTAACAGAACAAAAAAATTGCAAAAAAATTTGATGCAGATGAATTTTTCAGACTATACTTAGCTGGTGGATTTGAGAAGTAAATGTCGTCTTTCTTCCTTGTAACCATGGAAAGGTGGCCATGGACCCAAAGGGGTGGAGAGGGCTAAGAATCACCTGATGGGTACCCTAGCAGTTAAATAAGGCCCCATCATTAGATTGTAGCAAACAAATTTTGATTCATTCATTTGAGAAAGAAAATGAATAATTATATACTAGACAAGAGTAACTAATAAGGACTGTACACTACAAAACATGAATTGTAGGGTCACCCATTTGACCACAGAGTAAGATTTCCTAATTAATTTAATTAGTTTGGAAGAAAACAAAATGAAGTCACGGATAGAATCCTGAGAAAATGGGAGTTCTTCCCTTGAAGAAAATTTAAAATAACAATAAAACATATTTAGACACCCAAGTCTACAGGACCACAGGTAAGTGTAATCCTCAGCCAAACCGGAGAGCTTCGGGGTAAGGATACAACATAGGAGGCTGAAAAATGTAATTCATACTTATATAGTTATATGCATTGTAGAATAATAAGAGTAATTGTATTATACATATCATACTTATAGCCTAGAAGATATGATTCATTAAATATATTTGGAGTAAGGGGTCACGAAATTTAAACTATATCACAGAGATTTATCTCTTAGCTTCAAAACCTTCCTTCATAGATTCATTGGGAATGCAAAGAGTATGTTATAGGTCGAAGTGGCACGTGCTTAGTCAGGTAAGAAGATACCCTAATCTTACAGTGAACAGGGTTACAGAGGAAACGCACGATGCCAACTCTAAAACAAAAAAAGAAAAAGAAAAAAAACCTTGGCAAGCACCGAGAGATGTACCTTAGGAAGCTGGAATAGATCGAAAACTTCAAATACATAACTACGTGATTTTTCACATGACTGTAACTGAAAGGAAACACAAAATTATGAAAAGCTTAAGGTAAATGGCCTTTCACACAGTCGAATAATCCAATTATGCACTAAGCTAGAAAAACCAAGAAAGAAAACTCATGCAATATACAGTCAATACCAAGAAACAAAAACGTACATTGCTGAAGCAACATTATCCCCGAAGGGATCAGATAAAGGACTACCTTCTATACCAAACAATGATAGACCAACCATTCATGCTTTAGGAATCTTTCGAAAAATATTGATATACATAGAAATTTTTATTATAACATAAAGGGTTTCAAATTTATTAACCAGAAGATCTTACATCACTTAGGGAAGTATATAGTGGTTGTGGTTCGCCAAACGTATTCCCACCAGAGCGAGCCAACATCATAAGAATTGGAAATACCACAGAGAAAGAATCGGTAGCCAAGGTAACCTTGAACGCAGTCGTAGGATACACAAAGCCAATATCAAGAATGAAACAATAGCCTCAGTAAAACCCTGTCTACTAGTCCAATGACGATTAATGACGAACTATACCTAAGCAAAATGGTTAGGGAAAGGTGGTGAAATTTTAGAGGGGCACATTAAAACGCGCGATGGTCCCAAGGAGGTGTGTTACAGAATGCCTTAAATTCTTTTGGCAGAGTTCATGGTGCCACCCCCCCTGCCTCAGCAAGTTCTTCACAACCTCCCAGTCTTAGGATCGTTCTACCCTTCAGATCCGTAGAACCAAAATGGTTCTTTCACCTTCCTTGAGGCCTCATGAACCCGATCCACAGGTCCTTATACAAAAAATCCACTTGCCCCTCTCAGTTTCACCTCAACGCGAGCTTTCATCTCTATGTGGCCATCAAGCATGACCACGAACTTTTCCCACGGTGATTAGCCCTTGCCAATATTTGGTCCATGTGACCACTTCTTCATATGACTGCAGTCTTCTTCAGAACTTTCAACTTTGTGAGCCCCGACTCTTAGTCTTCGGGATTCCTGAAATGTCAAATCCCGGTATCCCGAAATGCCGATACCCAACTTTCTCCTCCAAGGATTTATTTTCCTCAGATCTTCGCATTTCGCGATTTAGGATTTTCAATTGCCGAAGTGCTCGGCTCTCTGTAGCCGAATCCCGGAATTGATGATTTCTGAAATCCCGATACCCTGTGCGACCATAGCTTCACTCTCCTCTATGTCACATTTCGCAACTTTGGGATTTTCATTGCCGAAAGCCCGGATTCCCTGTCCTCAAGATTTCTGAAATCCCGATACCCGGTATGCCAAAAAACCCGTAACTTTGTTTCATGGCCCAACGTTATTCCTTCAGCGCTTTCGGGTTATCGTGTTTCAGGATTTCGCAACCCTTGTTGCAAGACCTCTGCTCCTTCGATTTCTCGGTACCCGAAGTACCGAAATAGTCCTTTCGGGGATTTTCCCCAATGCCTTGATCACTGCCACATGTCCTCCTACTTGCACGATCCTGATGTTGACGGTCTTTCAGGACTCTATGACCCCAATGACACTATTCACTGGTCTTTCAAATTTCCGGTATGTCGATTACTCGATAGTTCCCCGATCTTCACCAAGTGTCCTGCACAGATGGACGATCCTGATTGCTTCGGGACTTCGCAAGTCGTGAAGCTAAAATACTCCTCTGCATTCATCTCTTCAATGTATGAATCCACGAAATGTGAGGATATCATGACATGTGTCCTTTGAATGAAGGCTCTCGATCCCTTTGGGATTTTGCAACCTGTGACCTCTTGTCTCCCGGTCTCCTATGCTCGGAACCTCTGAAGTTCCGAACCCTGAAATCCCAATGCCTCCGTCGTTTCGGGACTTTTCAGGTTCTCTCTTCTACTTGCAAGGGTTTAAACCTCATGCTCCTTTCAACAAATCCAATGGCTATTGGTTTTATGAGCTAGATCTGACGACCCAGATCTATTATTTTCCGCTGCGCTCTCCTACTGCTTCCTGGACATGAAACTTCAACGGTCCAGATCTTATCTTCGTCTGATCCGATGATAGTTGTGCTTCCCTCCTTGTGAGCGCTCTATTTCTTCTTGAACCTTGGAAGAATTAAAATTATCAAAGACCTCAGCCTTTGCTCTTGTTGCTACGAAGCCTATGCCTTCGGCTTCTGTCGACATTCTTGAACCTTCTAACCTTCCTAAGCTTCCTCAGACTCAAACCCTCCAAAGGGTCTCCTTTCGGCCTCTACAACCTCTCAGCTACGGCCTGTGCATGAAAGTGCTCTCCCTCCTGAGATTTATTCTCTTTGAATCCTCGAAGGATTATTTGACTTATGTGCTCCTTGTAGGTCTCTGTCCCTCCAGGACTTTGCTTGCTTTGAACCTGTGAAAGGATTCCCAACTCCTACACTCCTTGCAAAGTCTCTGCAGACATGAAGGTGCTATCTTTCATAATCTTGTCTGTTTCTCAGACCTCTAAGGGACTTCACCCTTTTTCCTTCTCCCTCAGATGGAGAATCTGATGCCATCTTGGCAGTCTCTTGTTCAAGCAACTCCTTCCTGAGTCTGCAGGGTGTTCAACAACCCTGTGAAGATCCTCTCCTGGATTCTTCTCTGTTCCAGAACTCAAAAGAGTTATTTCTTGTGTTATATCTACACATCCACTCAATGTCCTCCTGACAGAGTTTCTCCTCACAGAATCCCACAGTGATTCTGTTTCCATTAATGAACTCAAACCAGAGTTCTGTTGTGCACTCTAGCTCCTGCTCAATGCCCTCCTGGCAGATCTTCCAGAATCCTCAGTGATTCTAATTTCTCCTTGAACCCACAATGGAGTTCTCCTCTGCACTTTGTTCTTGTGCTCAAGTCCCTCCTGGAAGATATCTATAGAATCCTCGGTGATTCTATTTCCTTCTGAACTCAAACCAGAGTTATTCTCCTCAATGCAACCCATGCATCTTCTCAATGCCTACCTGGCAGAGCTCTTCCAGAATCCCGTAGTGATTATGTCTTCTACTGTGTTCTCCTCTACATAGTCTTACCTCCAAGGTATTCAACAACCTTGATGTTTCTCCCTGAGATTAAGACTTCGAATGGTGCACCCTCCTGGCGCGTCTTTGTCCAAATTCCACAAAATTGGAAGTGCACTCTATGTACTAGCTTTCAGAACCCGCAGTGTTCTATCATTCCCTCTTGGCATGAAGCCTCAAAGATCCCCAAACCTAAAATCAAAGAACCCAATAGATAGCAGAACCTATCTGTCCCTGCAAGTGCATACTAACACACATCTACAACATATAATGAACAGACATAAAGACATTCATACAACCACAGAATAATATGTAGGAAAAATTGTTGTTTATATTAATATGAAATGCATCTTTTTACAATGTGTTCTTGAGCTCAGAATTTGATAGAGTCTCAACTCCTTCTCCCCTCTCTATTCATGCAAAACTCTCCTATATCTATCTCTACACTACTTACTCACTAATATCTCCCAAAATAAGATCTAAGATCCTTTTACATGAGGGGGCTCTTCGATCTCTTCCCTCCATCCTCACCAACTCTCATTTAATTACATTAAATTTTCATTGAATGGGTTGTCTATTCCAAATAGGAGCTAGATTCATCCTTACAACCATTAAAGGCTATCTACATCTAAAGCCTTCATATAGGCACAACCTTTTGGCTCTAACATCTTTACAAATATTAAATTCGCCTCATTCAAATTCAAATATGAGAGGGTTGGTTCCTCTCTTCATTGAATGCGTGCCTTGAATGCGCTGAGTGGGTTGGCTGGCTGGCGCATGGATGGCTTGGGAGCGATTCTCCTGCATTAATTCATTACACCATTACGATCGTATCCATGATAATCTCACCTCAAACCATGAAAAATCATAATGATAGATAGTCTGAACCATAGTTTTAGTCTCTGCCTCTAGTTTAGTTGGAGTTCTATTACTTTCATTGGATTTGTTAAACCTTATGACAGGATTAGTCCAGATGGGAATGACAGTTAAGAAGGAACAAGTAATATACAACTGACCATTTAGTTACAGTCTTCCAATCCTAATACTTGCATGTACTAGCTGTCATACTAATATTAATTAGATCATTAAGTGTTTGTCACTTACACCCGAGGGAATTAATTTATCACTTCAAAATTTAGGTTGTTTATACGTTGATACCTTTCCCATAATATGCCTTACTTGCGTGATCAGATGCATAGTCTATGGTGGGTGTATATAAATATTTCAAATAGTTTTGTTTAGGTCAGAAGTATAGTCTATGGCAAGGATACACACACACACACAGGTCAGAAGTATAGTCTATGGCAAGGATACACACACACACACACACACACACACACACACACACATATAGTTTCTTTTGTTTATGTATTAGAATATATCCATCTCCCTTGAGATTAAGTTTAGATAAAGTCCTTTAATCACCTTTGATAAAGGATTTGGTAAGTGTAAATGGTGGAAAGAAATAAGTATTTAATCACCTTATAATGTAGCAAGAAATGCCTGACATTTAATGGACGTGGTAATTAAGTTTAATGTCCCTAAGGATTTTATTTTTTTTTGTGACAAAATTAGGGAAACATTACATATGGTATCAGAGAAAAGGTTACAACACTTGGACCTTGAACAGGGCCAAAAATTTACTTAGCACATATTTCTATCAATGTAAAACTAACAAACCATTGTTGTTACAAATATAAAACTCTTTTTTTGTTCTGTGTTAATCATGGGAGCCTAGGACGAAGCAGAAATCAGACTTGAGGAGAATCCTGAACAAAGACGTCTTGAAGATCAGAGACAGAATAGTGACGGAAGCTCACCTACCAAATTTCTGGAAATGATGAGAAATATCATAGTTGAGCTTTAGGTTTTCAAAGAAGACAATGAGAAACTGAAAAAGGCACAACAGGAACAACAAGAAATAAATGAAGTTATGTTTCGAAGTATAGTGACAAAGAAAATTCCAAAGGATGATAACCAGGAAGAAGAGGTCAGTAAAAGGGCCTCCAATAATTCTGGTCCTGAAGTAGAAAAAGGGGACAATTCATCTGAAGGAACACCGTCAACTGAAGATAAAACAAAAATAGCCAGAAGAAGGAAATAGGTAGATCACCTTAAGGGAGAGTTTAAGAAAATCAAATCATCTACCGTTGATGGGGAATCTAGAACAAAGGAGGAAGTTGAAGCATGGTTATTAGACATCAAGAAGTATTTCCAGATATACAACTATTCTAGCAATATGAAATGGCCATCTATAATCTGAAAGGGAAAGCCAACATTTGGTGGCAAGAGATGAAGTTGGCCAAGGGTCTAAAGGAAAAACAAATGGAATGGTTATATTTTAAGAAATACTTTAAGAAACAACACCTATCTGAAAGTTACTATGAAAGAAAAACCAAAGAATTTTATGAGTTGTGACTCGCTCAAATGGCTATGGAAGATCTGATAAACAAGTTCCTAGAATTACTGAGGTTCGTTCCTTATATTTGGGAAGACAAAATGAAAATCCAACAGTTCCTAAGTTGTTTACCACATTCCTATAAGGACATAATAGAATTTCATAATCCTAGGTCCTTGAGTGAAGTATTCAGGAAAGCCCGAATGTGTTACGACCAATACAAACAACACTCAGAATTTCCAAAGGCTGGGAAAGATAATAAAGAAGACTGAATGAACTAGTGGAAGACGGGATATCAGCCAACTCCTTATCGAAACGCAACAAAAAGTTTTCCAAGGAAATAATTTTACTCCAACAATCAGAACACCCAAGGAAGTGGTAAACTAGTAAACTTGGGAACAAATAGGTTTGGGGAAAGCCCCCGGGAACTGTTAAAATGCTAGGAATGTGGAGAACCTCACTTAAGGAGGAACTTCCCACATTTGACTTCAATAGCTAGAACTACAGTTCACAACCTGCAGGAAGCCTCTACAATGGGAGAAGTGGGTAGAAGCTTGCATCAGATAAATGCAACCGTGGATGGCCGACAAGATGACCACCAATCCTCTGTGATGGAAATTGAAGGTAAAATAAATAACACTCGTATTTTTGTTTTAATTGAACCTAGAGATACATTGATTTATATCGCTCTTGGTATAGTGGAGTCAAATAAACTTAAGAAAACAAGACATGCAAAATCTTGGCTGGTACAACTAGCAACTGGAACAAAAAGAAAAGTAGTCGACTTTATTTCTGATTATGAGTTTAGTTTAGGTGGTTATAACATAAAGACAAATCTGAACATTCTACCATTAGGGTCTTGTGATGTAATTATCAGAATGGATTGGTTATAAATACATAAATCAATGTTATATTTTTATGAAAAATCACTCAAGTATAAAGATAAAAATGACACTTCTAAGATAGTTCAAGGTGTACAAAAACTAATCTCGGTTAGACAGATTTTAAAAATGAAATTCAAAAAATGCATGAGAAAGGGTTGTCAAGTTTATGCCATCCAAGTAACAAACCTGTTAGAAAAAAAAGATAAACCTAACTTGGAGGATTTTGTTGTCTTGCATGATTTCAGAGATATGTTTGTTGATGAGATACCTAAATTACCCCCAAGTAGGGAGATAGATTTTTCTATCGACCTACTACCCAGTTCAGCCCCTATCACTAAAGAACCTTACCGAATGAGTTTGTCGGAATTAACAGAACTAAAAATTCAACTACAAGAATTGTTGGACAAAGAATATATCAAACTGAGTGTTTCACCATGGGGAGCACCAGTCCTCTTTGTGAAAAAGAAAGACAAAACTATGAGATTATGCATCGATTACAGACAATTAAACAAAATGGCGATTAAGAACAAGTACCCCTTACCTAGGATAAATGATCTGTTCGATCAAGTAGGTGGGGAAAATATTTTCTCGAAATTAGATTTACGATCTGGTTATCACTAGGTAAGGATAAAATATGAGGAAATAAGTAAAAAAAACTTTTTGAACGATATATGGACATTACAAATTTGTTATTATACCTTTTGGACTCACTAATGCACCAACCATGTTTATGTGTTTTATGAACAGTATTTTCAGTCAGTACTTGGACAAGTTTGTGTTGGTATTTATTGACAATATTCTAGTATATTCTAAAATAGAAGAAGAACGCGAAGAGCACTCAAGGATAGTTCTGCAAACTTTAAGGAAGCACAAAATATATGCTAAATTCGATAAGTGTGACTTTTATCATAAGAAAATATAGTACCTAGGACATGTAATATCTGCAAAAGGCATTGTAGTTGACCCTGAGAAAATAAGAGCCATCATGGAATGGTCGATTCCTAAGGACGTAGAGGACATCCAGTCATTCATGGGAATCATCAGATATTATCGCATATTTATAGAGGGATTTTCCAAAATTGCATAGCCTATAACATCATTACAAAATAAGGGAACCAAGTTTAACTGGTCACATAAATGTCAAGACAGTTTCAATCAGTTAAATAAATTGTTAACAACTACACCCATTTTAAAGGTAGAAAATACGAACAAAGACTTCACTGTCTATGTAGACACGAGTAAAGAAGAACTAGGTGGTGTCCTAACTCAAGAAGTACACGTTATTTGTTATGAGTCTTGAAAACTAAAGGAACATGAACAAAACTATGTCACTCATGACTTAGAGTTGGCAGTTGTAATACACACCTTAAAGATGTGGCGACAATACATAATGGGCAGGAAATTTCTATTATTGACGAATAACAGTGGTGGGAAAATTTTGTTTAGTAAGTTGGACCTTAATGCAAGGAAAGCAAGATGGCTAGCCTTCTTGAGCGAATTTGACTTTGAGGTAAGACATATCAAGGGTAAGGAAAACAAGGTGGTTGATGCCTTAAGAAGAAGAGTTCATGGGCTATTTGAAATAAACATTAGCAGGGTAGAAAGTGATCTTGAACATAGGATAAAGGTCGCAGGTAATAACAATGAAAATTACACTAAAAAAGTGGCATAATTTCATAACACTACAGAAAAGTTAGACAAAACAGATCTGAGTTTGGACATAAATGGTCTACTATGATTTAAAAATAGAATATACATACCAGATTCGGCAGAGTTAAAGTTAATAGTTTTGGATGAGGTTCACAAGAAACCGTATTCTGGTCATCCAGGATACCAAAAAACGATAACAACACTAAGAAAGTTATTTTATTGGCCTAATATGAAGGGAGAAAAATCATAATACTTAGCTCAATGTCAATATTGTCAATAGGTAAAGGTCGAACACCAACATCTAGCTGACCTGTTGCATCCCTTACCAGTGCCAGAATGGAAATGAGAGACTATATCACTAGACTTTATTACAGGTTTGCCTAGAACTCAAAAACATAATGATTCAATTATGGTGGTAATCGATAAACTTAGTAAGTCTGCACACTTTATTCCTGTAAAGTCTACTTTTAAATCCATTAACATCGCTGAAATATTCATGAAAGAAATTTTTAGACTACAGGGTATTCCTTAAATGGTGATTTCGGATAGAGACGTAAAATTTACATCTGCTTTTTGGAAAGAATCATTTGCAGGGTTAAATACTAACTTGAATTTCAATAAGATTTATCATCCATAAACAGATGGGCAGACTAAACGAACAAACCAAATTGTAGAAGACATGCTCTGCATGTACGTAAGAACAAAACCAAGCAAGTGGGAAGACTACCTGCACTTGGTAGAATTTTCATGCAAGAATGGATACCAAACGTCGACTAAGATGATCCCTTTCG
The DNA here is from genome assembly GCA_009831015.1 of Picea engelmannii. Classification (NCBI taxonomy): domain Eukaryota; kingdom Viridiplantae; phylum Streptophyta; class Pinopsida; order Pinales; family Pinaceae; genus Picea; species Picea engelmannii. Next base: position 87,138 of record ML810721.1, read on the forward strand.
AAGTACTATATGACAGAAAGTGTACGACTCAGATTAGCTGGGATAACCTAGTTGACAGACTCATGGTAGGACCATACATGCTCCAGTAAATGGAGAGCATGGTAAGAAAATTGCAACAAAACTTAAAAGAGGCATAGGACAGACAAAAAAGTTATGCGGACCAGAAAAGAAGACACCTGGAATTTCAAGTGGGAGACCACGTCTATTTAAAAGTCCAAGCCCAAAAAATCTCACTAAATCTAGGGAACTGTGCCAAATTAGCACCCAGGTTTTGTGGCCCTTTTGAGATCTTAGCTCGAATTGGACCTGTATCATACCAACTTGCACTCTCTGCCAATCTAAAAGTTCATAATGTATTCCATGTTTCTTTGTTAAAGAATTATGTTCATGACCCTACTCATATGATCAATTGGAACTTGGTGTAGGTGGAACTAGAAAGTGAGTTCCAAGAGGAACCTCTGCGCATTCTGGATAGGAGAGAAATATCACTTTGGAACAGAGTCATCGCCCAGGTAAAAGTGCAATGGAAGCACTTTAGCCCTGAGGAGGCCACTTGGGAGTTGGAGGGAGATTTGTAGAAATTTCATCCAACCCTGTTCCAAGAAAGGAACGAACACTGAGGATAGTGTTTTATTTAAGGGGGAAAGGATGTAACATTCCAAAAAATAAATTATTTTTAAATCTAAAATTTCTTAGGAAATTATTTCCATTTTTGGTAAATTCGAAATTAGAAAATTTTTGCCATTTATAGCAATTCTGAATTTCAAATTTAGTTAATTGTAATTAATGATTATGACTGTTGAGGAGAGATTTGATTTTACCCAACTAACTACTTGACTATGACACTCGTATGAAACAAAATATTTTGTATTTATTGTTGATGGGCAAATGGAA
>ML810722.1:0-12614 GCA_009831015.1 Picea engelmannii
TCATGATAAGGCGATATAACCTCTCCCTAATCTCATAATAAGTGGGAAATTTGAAGATGGAGTGATCCTCCGACTCACTGTCTTGAAGGTAGAAACATTGACAAACCCTACCTAGGAGAGGAAGGTGGTGATCAATGTCATCACAAATCCTATGAGATCCAAATCAAAATTGAGCAAGGGGGGATCATGAGGGAATGAATCAAGTGTTTTCACATATATGCAAGTATGAAAATAAGGTCTCCACTCAACTACAAAAAATGCTCGAAATATAATGCTATCTTAGAGCCAAGACCTTGATGTTGGATTTCACAAGGGAGTTAATAAGGATCGAATGAAACCACTAATATTAAGTGCTAACTAAGAAAACCTTAAATTTGTATGAAGAGAATATAAACAAGCACTAGGGAAAAATATAAAAAACCAACAAGTGTGCCTTAGAGAGAAATTTACCCAAGGATAATAACATGCAACACTTGAGAGAAAACCCATGAACAATAGATCGCACCATGAAGAGAGCATAATGCTGGATATGGTGTTTGTAGGATAAATAATGAGCCACATGTATAAAATATGATGATAAAAATGAGAGGTGAGTTTTATATTTATACACAAATCAAGTGGTAGGGTGATTTTCCCAAGAGTGTTTATGGGCGCACTATGATGACTAGGTCAATGTTAATGACCTAGGGATATAATAAATGAATGTTGATTAGGTCAACTTTAAGTCAAAACTAAACATAATAATACACAATAATAATGATTAAAAAATGAGGTTGACCTTAGCCTCAAGTAAAGGTTACACCATCATCTCAACATCCCCCCTTATGTTGAGCAAGGGCCCATAGAGAAGAATGATGAATACAAATGAGAGAGTTTGTGTATAGATATGAAACTAAAATATAGGGTTGGTCGTGACCGAAATAAAAAGAGTGTGGGTTTGTATACCCAACTCAAATACAAATAAGAGTGGTTTCATAGATACTCAATTGAAATATATCTAAGAATGAGAGTGGTTTTATGGATACCCAACTCAAATATTTCTATCTCAAATACCACTAAGAGTGGGCGTATGGATATCCAACTTGAATACAATTGAGAGTAGGTCTATGGATACCCATTGTGAATACTTTTGAGAGTGGGTGTATGGATACCTAGCTCAAATACATTTGAGAGTGAGTGTATGGATACCCAACTCAAATATAGCTAAGAGTGGGTTTATGGATAACCAACTCAAATATTTAGTGGGTCTGTGGATAACCACCTCAAATACAATTAAGAGAGCTCGAACATGGAGAGTGGATTTATAGATACCCAATTCAAATACAACTAAGAGTGGATTTATTGATACCCAACTCAAATACTAAGCGTGTTTATGTGAATACCATCTCAATAGAGGTTGGCCATAGCCAATATGTAAAGGTGGGTGGGTGTATGGATACATAGCTCAAAATAGGGTCAAGCTATGCACAACCGTCCTCAATTGAACACATGGTCTTGGAAAGAGAGTATGATATTGCAACTCCCCCCCCCCCTTAAATAGTAAACAATGAACATGTGCCATATAATGAAGATGTCACATGCAATCCTCTCTGAATGTCGTATTTCCCACACCAATGCAGTTCCATGACCTAGTAAAGGTGGCCTTTGGTAGAGATATAAAAGAAATATCCATGAAAACATGTTGATCAATTGAAGGTATAAAGAGGCTCAAATTTCCCCCGAAAATGGAGATGCCTAATATAGTACATCCAAAGAGGTCCAATGTCATAATGTGGGAAGAAGTGATCCATTGTAATAAGTTGAGATTCATTCATGGAAGCATCATCTACAAAGAGAAATGGATAATATCACATAGACATATGAGTATAAACAATATCGAATAAAGGTAAAGAAGTACTTATATCCCCAAGGTTCATAGTCCCACAAATGTCACTATGAACCAATTATTGAGAATCATGAATCACATCATAATAAATCAAAGTGTTGATTATAAAATCACCAACTCTTAGAACATAAATAATGTCCCCAAACATGGCAAGGTCAATAATAATTCCATAACATCTTGAAATAGGTAAATCCCAACATGTAAAGTGACCCATTAGATGTGCATTATAAAAAGAGTCTATCAAGTCCAAGCACAATGTATAGGAATATTTTGTAAATTATCCAAAATAACTATTAAGAGGCCAATGAAAAATAGATTTGAAGGAGGGTTTTAAACCCTCGAAAATAGATGATCCAATAACCCTAGTTCCATAACCCTGTTGAGATCAATTCCTGCTTCCAAAATATCCCTTTCTTTTCTATTTTCCCAACTTTTGTTTCCATTTCTTTCCCTCTTATATACCTACCCTCATTTCCCTTTTTATTTTCTCCCTTCCCTTTTTCCTTTCTAGTTACCATACTTAGTCACATTTCTAAAAAAAGAATTGATGGGTTCACGGGTAGGCGAACTCACGGGTCTTCATCTCCATTCATGTTCCTATGTCATGAGTCCAATCGACTGCCTTGTTATAATATACTTAACCATTTTTGCAATCGCGAGTTCACGGGTTCAAGCCTTCATCTTCCAAGTTCTATGATCTCCACTTTGCACCCAAAGGCCTGTGATCTACATTATGACCGCCAGACCGCCAGACTTGTCATGGGTACCGATCCCCTAAGTATTTCATTTCTCCTGTATCCAAGTCTGTCTAATCTCTTTGCAACACTTAACTTATTTTTTATCATTCACAACCATGGGTTCGCGGGTTCCCGGGTTGGTGGGAACAAAATCCTCCATATTCAAATTACTCTTGTCCATCCCCACCATCTTCTTGATTTTTCCAATATGGATTTAGTGTGTTTTAATGCTAATAACTAATCATGCAGGATCCATAAATATCGTCATTAATAGTGAAGGGATTGAGGAGATTTTTCATTAAATTGCATTAAAACATGATTTGCTAAAGGTTATATTATTGTTATCTCTTCGAAAAGATTAATTTCAAGTTATTATCTAGTTGAGAGAATACTCTCGTCAACCTATGGAAAAAACAACTAGGCAACAATTATGTGGTGATACATTGAATATTTTTGGCTATAAAGACTAGAAATTCTAGTGGTCCAGAGCATATTCATATTACGCATCTCCCCCTGCACAAAAAGACATAATATGGACATCGAGAATTTCTCGTACAAGGTGTGTTCTTGAGGTATTCAATTGCAAATAACTTGTTGCATGGTGCGTTGATACGTATGTGTCGAGCCAACAAATTATAAAACTCCAAGATCACTCCTCCATTTCCCTTTCACTGCAATTTTTTAGTAATATCTTGAAGCTCCCTGAGCCAACACTTACCTTCAAAAGAGAGGACTACAAAGATTTGATGAAGAAACATGACAATGGCTTGGATCTTTTGCCTGAGTTTTTGGAGAATCTCGCGACCATTCCATAATACATAACCATGATTTAGCTCGACTCTTTTAAAAACCCCTTTCGGGAAATCGATTGGTTTTTTACTAGGTTGACAGTCAGGGAAGAACCACCACCATTTCTCTCATGATTCTTTATATTTTATATTTTACAATTAAAGAACATGCTATTTTTGACTGGGGAAAATTGATTTCCATTGAGATCTCATCCCAATTATCACATTACAAAAGGGACAAGAAATTCTTTATGGCTTCCTATTTGGTATTTGCAATAGTGTATTGTTGTCAATTTCCAAAATTGATTATATGTAAGAGGGTGAACTATGAAATAGATCCAGTTACCTTCTGGTATCAATCATTGTGGAGACACACGACTTCTCTGTATTTTTATGAAGTTTACAATGATTTCATTTCAGTCTTCAAAGGACTGTTGTTTGGTAAAAATACACCTAGGATATTTGACCAGGATAATAAATTCTTGGAGAAAAAAGGGAACAATATAACATATGGAAAATCCCTCTTTTCTTCCATACCATGTATCTGATAAATTGTTTATTACGGAAGTGGCAAGGCAATACAATTTATGGCAGCACTTTTTCCACAAAAAAAAACCAGGAAAAATCAATTCATCCCCTTGCTGTGGAAAATTGGATATTTCATATTAAGGAACATAAATAAAATTGATGAGTTTGTGAATCACTTCAATGATGTAAATTTGAAGTATGCTGAAAAGATAAAGGGGTTTGACCCTAACAAAATATTTGTGGAACATATGATGTCAGTAGGATTCAACAACTCATTCATTCATACTATTTTGAATGAATAAGAAGATAACAACCAAGGAACTCATGTACACAATGTTGGTGATTTGGAAACAATACTTAGAACTAATGAGTTTTACAAGAAAAAAAGAAAGGGTTCTGGTGAAAAGAGCGTTCAGTCTCTAATTGTTATTCCTAAAACTACCACATCCCAGAGCAATGCTCCAACTACTCACCCAACTAGAAAAATTACCAATAGTAGTTCAAGCAGCAGAGGAGAGAAGAATCCCCCCCTAGAAAAATCGAGAGCTCACACAAGCTCCCTATGAGAAAAAAGAGGAAGAATGTTGTGCAAGAGGAAAAAGACAATCTCATAGAAAATGACATCAATAACTTCTCCCTTGAAGACATGGGGCTCAAGGCAGATATTGAGAAAATGTTTCTCACAATTGATCCTCCTAGAAATATGGCCCAACAAAATTCATCATTAGAGATCGTTGACAATGAGACCTTCAGTGAAGAAGAGTCATTTACTTTCCAAAGTGTTGTTTTTGACAAGGAATCTAAAAAATTGATTATAAAAAAGTGTGATCAGAAAAATAAGAAGGGAAAATATCATTCACAGGTTGACCTAAAATATATGCGACCGTCCCAAATCTCTAAAATTGACTGTTCATGATTATTCTATTGGTCGTCCAGAAGAAAAAAACACTAAGTTAAAAGAAAAGATCAGGGAGTTGGAAGATGCCTTAATTCCTCTTAAACTTCTTGCTCGTCCTTTGTCAATAGTCAAACCTACCACACCTGTTTTTAAGTTTAAAGGATCTTCAAGCCTACTCACATTAGTCAGGAGTTGTGTAGAAAGAAACATTAAGAATAGAATGTCATTGATAACTAAGGTGTGGGAGGTTTCGAAAAATATTGTTTCTTTTGGCTTGAGGGCACATGCCTTCCATGAATATTTGCAAGCTGATATGAGGAAAAATGAAGGTTTCTAAATTAATGTTGTATTATCCTTTGGAATCAAATTCTCTAACATGACGAAAATAAGAAGAAGAGAGGAGGACCTACCCTCCCCAAGTCGGATAAAACAACTAAATGCTCGCTGGAAGGAAAAGATTAAAAAACTGAATAACATTGTTCAAGCATGCAGTGAAGCCATACTAAAAATGGAAGAACTATTCAAGAGTCCCATGAAGATAGACCTAGTAGGAAGTTCTAACGAAGTACAATATCCTAGTTTAATTATCAACTCAATGTTCCTAGAAAAGAAACACTTTGACAAACAAATTGAGATATTTAAAGGGTTATCAGTTGAAATTTTTTATGGCATACTCAAATATAATGAAGATGACATAGACAATTGGCTAGTGGAATATTCCGTGAAAAGTCAATATATTGAGGAAGTAATACATGGTATTTCTCTTGATTTAAGAGACTTGGAAGGTGAGTTATTCAATATTAAAATCTGACATGATATAAATGTCACACCAATGAAAAAATATATTGAAGAATGGTTCAAAAAACAATTGACAAATTAGCCAACGAAGGGCAAGAAACAGTTGAGATAGTTCCTGTAACCGTCAATGAAGACAATAAAAGGATAAAAACAAGAAAGTGAATACACGAGAGACCATCATATTAGTTTTATGTTGATCACATCTTTCTTTCTTTATCAGTTCTTTCAACCAGTTACTCCGTTTCTTTGACTAGAAAGGTTTAACCAAAGTCTGATAACTTATCCTTGTCTTCTTTCTAGGTATTTCTATTCTATCATTGCCCACCATCCTCTTTCTACAAGATTAATTCTTGTTTATATTTTCTTTATGGTCCACAAGAGCCCTAGTCCCAGTCCTAAGAACAAACACATTTAAATTTCAAGGTTTTGTAATAGACTATATATTTTTTAGAAATTTCCAAAGAGCTATTTCGGGATCTTCTTTGACTGTGATTTGTAACTCTGAGTTTTGAGTATAAAGTATTTGAGATTGAACTATCATTATCTTTATTTGAGCTTCCCATGTGTCCACTCTATTAAAGTTCTCTTATGCATGCAAACCATTTTCTTTTTATTTTATGTGATCATAAATATTTAGTTTAACTATGATGGATGTGAGGAAATTTTGTCTATCTTTTTCGAATGTATGAAGTGTGCAGTTTCTAGTCATTTCTCATAAACTTTATTTAAAAAGAAAAGAAAACATTTTATTTTTTGTTAGTTTTTCTTGCAATCTTTATATTTCTTTGATTACCACGATGAACTTCTGCAAAGTCCCATATTCTGAAGATCTAGAGTCCCAAGAAAATATTAAGGTAAAGAGGGGTACCACCTCTATAAAAACGCAGGGGGGTTTGTATCCTCATGAGGTTTCCATTTTTGTCCCAACGGATTCAAGCGTCAACATTTTTGGCAACCATATAGGGGAATGAATTGAAATTTGAAATTTGGTTTATCTTTTTTTGAAAAATACACGACTTTGCCCTAGGCTGATCAACCCCACCTAGAAATTGGATTGAATAATCAATGAAGAATCTTACCTCAACTATATAATCTAGTAATAATGATAGCCAAGACCCGAGAAGAATTATAAAGTTCATGGAAAATATTATTTCGAGAAGAAGAAATCGAAATCCTCCGGAGACAGAGGAGATATGAGCGACAAGACCGAAGAAACCAAAGGCTAGATAGAGGATGGCAAGGACAAGGTTGGGATTGAAACTAGATGAATAAAAGGGACCCATTACCAGAAGTAAAAGAAAACAACTTTGTATTCTAAAAAGTGGAAATCATATCCCTAGAACATCTCTGGATATGGTAGAAAGAAATGAACAACTGTGAGACGAACCACATGAAGAGAGACAAGGAGGTGGAAGAGGTGTGGAAAGAAATCAAGAAAATCGAAGAAGAATTAGAGATTCCCCTTTTAATCTTCTAGGCGAGAAACATGATCTCCTTGTTCTCCCTAAGGGTACCTTGAAGGAATTTTTTGGAGACAGAACAATTGATGCAAAGAGGCACCTTAACTTATTTCTTGATGTTTGTGACTTTCATCGTGTTGAGTATGACGATGTCATGGTAAGGTTATTTCTTCAAACCTTATCAAGAAGAGTGTATGAATGGTATACAACATTACCTAGTAGGTCAATTGACTCATTTAATGACCTCGAAGCCATGTTCTTGACTATGTTCACCCCTCCAATTGCTTATCATACCTTTCTCACTGATTTCACCCAAATTGGTTTGAGGAAGAATGAAAGAATACAAGATTTTAATTTCAGGTTCAATAAAACCTTGAGTAAGATTCCATAAGATAAAATACCTAATGACCCAGTAATAATCAATTGTTATAATAATGTGATGCCCCCAAATGTGAAATATTCTATCAGAACATCCCAAATGGATACCTTGGAGGAAGCAATGATTAAATCCACTGAGATGGAAGAAATTATGATTGAAACAGGTTCTGACCCCAACATTATACTGGGAAAAATACAACGGCAGTTGGGAGGCTTAAGTATTGATAATAAAGGAGCCTCCAGTTCAATAGAGAATGAAGAATTCAAGACACGACTGACCCAAAATCAAACAATTGGAGGAGGATTTTTCAAGGGAACCATACCAGATGTGAAGGTAGACCCTGTTGCAGCGCAATAAACTAGGTAAAGAATTGAAATTGCACAAATGAATAGAACTATCATGCAAATGCATAACTATATAACCATACTAAGAAGGGGGGATACTTATGTATAAAATCTAAGAATGTCGATCCAAGAGAAAAGAAGAAACCCTCCCCAAGAAAACAGAGTGAGGTTTGAAAACATGAATAATCCGAAAAGACCAAGGGTCCCTAGGAAGCCAATGCCCAATGAAACTATTCTGGATGATGTATATGATGAGAAAATGGTTGAGCAAGAGAACTATTATTCACTTGATGAAATTTAAGAAACTGTACAGATGGACGGATGTGAGATGTCCATGTATATATTTGAATAAGGAGACAATGACCCCAAATCACAAGAACACGTCACGCAGATAAGAGGATTTGTAAATAGATCGAATAAAAATGATTATGAAAAGGAAAACGAAAAAGATAAAGATAAAGAAAAAATGAAAGAGAAAAGAGAAAATGAGAAAATAAAGGATAACATTGGAAATAAGAAGAAACACCTAATGTTAAGCTCCACTTAGATGACATACATTATTGTAGAGGACTTAAGTAAACTAAGGATAAATCTTCCTTTTATAGAAGTGGCAAAGATTCCCCAACAAAGGGAAAACATTTTGAGATTATTAGATGATCCATATGAAAAAGAAGAAGCAATTGTTACAAGTCTGAAACAAAGCCAGAACAAATCGACTGTCAAGTTGATAGGTAAAATTCCTCCATTTTATATTTCAATTGAAAATCATGATATTGCACTTCATAACTGTTTAGTTGATATTGATGTGACCAATAATATTATGCCACTGACAGTCATGGATGCATTGGGAATGAACTGTACCAAATATTACAAGACTGGTGAAAGTGTATATGCAATTGATTCCAGACAAGTGCCAACGTATGGAAAAATCAAGGACTTTTATGCTTGGATCACAACAACTCCCCATATTATTACAATTTTCAATATTAGTGTGGTAGATCTTCCTCCAACGTATGGAGTTGTTTTGGGAAGATATTGGTCATCCATGATCGGGGGATACATAATGAGTGATGGAAGTTGCTTGATGCTGCCAGGAAAATAAGGAGAAATGATTAAGGTGCCCTGTGAACCCAAGAAACCTTTCTATTCCAAAAAGAAGGATAATGAATTAATGGAAGATTATATAGATGTTGGGATTGGAAACTATGTTATCCTAGACATGGAACACATTGAAATCATGGAGAAAATTCAAGACACAAAGAATCAAGAGCGTCTGTTTGAAGGTTATTGGAGGATGTCATTCGATGGAGTTTGTTCAAGCTCTGAGAGTGGAGTTGGAATTGTCCTTGTAAGTCTAGGGAATATTATGCATCCGCATACTATTAGACTTGAATTTTCATGTACTAATAATGAGGTAGAATATGAAGCTTTGATTCAGGGAATGATTCTTGCACAAGAAATGAAGATAGAACATATAATTGTGACCGACAACTTCGAGTTGGTAATTAATCAAGTCACCAGAGGTATAAAATCAAGAAGGAAAGACTCAAATTATATTTCAAAAGGGTTAATGAATTTATGGAATTTTTCATCTCTTTCAACATTTATTTCATTCCAAGGGACAATTATCAGAAGGAAAATTCATTGGCTTTGGTAGCCTCATTGTCAAACCCAGATGATATTCAAAGAAAAACATCTTTTCAAGTAGAAAGAGTATTTCGACCTTCTGTACCTGATAACCTGGAATATTTACAAGTATTTGAGAATGACGAACAGTTGAATTTTTTTTTGTTGAACGATAATGATGATGAAGACAATTACATATATGTTGTCCTGAAGGATTTCATTAAATTAGAGTCTCTTTTTACGAAAAAAGATTATGATAAGAATCTCCTGGAAGAAATTTCACTTCTAAAGGTTCAAGAAACAAGAAAGATCAATATTGGAACTGACAGTTCCCCAAAATATGTCAACTTGGGAGTCGATTGCACCAATGAGTAAGTTGATCAATATGTTGCATTATTTTAATAATATCTTGATGTGTTTGCATGGACTTATGATGATTTGAAAGCTTATGATAAAACAATATTTCAACATATTATTCCTTTGAGAGAAGAAGCAAAGCCGATGAAGCAAAAAATAAGGATGATGAATCCCAAATTAAAACCTCTAGTAAAGGTTGAATTGGAGAAATTAAAGAAGGATGGAATAATATATCCCGTTAAGAATTTTGATTGGCTTTCAAACCCTGTGATAGTAAGAAAGAAGACCGGGGAGATTAAGATGTGTGTATATTTCAGGGACCTTAACAAAGAGAGTATAAAGGATAATTATCATTTACCTAACATGGATTTTCTTCTCTAGCAAGTCACACGATCATCTTGCATGTCCATGTTAGATGGTTTTTCTGGGTATAATCAAGTCTTGGTTTTTGAGGAAGATGGAGCAAAGACAACACTCATAATACCTTGGAAGGCATATGCATATGATAAGATGCCATTTGGTTTGAATAATGCAGGAGACACATTTCAGAGGGCCATGGATGATTCTTTTAAAGGGTTGATAGGAAAATTCAGGGCAGATTATCAAGATGACTTAATAGTACATTTGAAAACAAGGGGTGATCACATTCATCACTCAAGGAAAGTTTTTGACAGATGCAGATTATATGGTGTTTCCCTAAATCCAAAGAAATGTTTATTCATCGTAACTCAAGGAAAACTATTGGGTCATATTGTGTGCAAGGAAGGGATTTATATATATCGAGAAAGAGTTAAAGATATAAATGAACTCAACCCCCCATCATCTAAGAAAGGAGTTCAATCATTTTTTGGCAAGATAAACTATGTGCAAAGATTTGTTCCTGACTATGCAAGTATTGTGAAGATCGATTAATTTATTGTTGAAAAATGACCAAAGGTTTTAATGGACAACAAAGACACAAGAAGCTGTCAATAATATCAAAAAGGAAATCACCATAGCTCCAGTCCTCATTACCCCATATTTTCAAAGGGACTTCATCATCTATTAATTTTCTATATAAACAATTGTTTCATATGTTATTACTCATAGGAATACCAAGGGTGAATAACTCCCAATCAACTTCATGAGCAAAACCCTTCAATATTACGAATTGAGGTATTTAGAATTGGAAAAAAAAATCCATGTCTCTTGTGAAAGCGATGGCGCACTTTCAGAATTACATGCTAAATTATCATGTCATTTCTTATTTTCCATCCTCACCAGTAAATATGCTTTTGAATCAACAATTTAGAAAAGGAAAATGGGCTAATTGGCTGGCTAAGATTCAAGAATATGATATTGAAATTAAACCTTTAAAGGTTGTCAAAGGACAAGGTTTATGTAAGCTCACTGCAAATTATGATTCTTTGGATGGAATGATTTCAATTTTAGTAGGAGAACCATTGGATGATTCAGAATGGTATTGACATATTGTATTCTACTCGAGGTCCGGGCAGTTTCCAGTCATCATGAACCCTAAAGAGTGAAGAACATTGAAGATGGATTCAAATCAATATATTGTGATTGCTGATATACTGTTCAGAAGGAACTATGATGGTATATTACTGATATGTGTTGATGAAAACAAAGATAAAGAATTAACGAGGGAATTCCATGAAGGAATATGTGGTGGACATTTTTCACCTACGACCACCTCCCATAAGGTAATAAGAGCTGGGTTTTTATTGGCCATCAATTTTTAGAGACTCATATGCCATAATACGAAAGTGTGTATCTTGCTAACAATTTTTAGAGAAAATGAAGAGATCTGCGATGACTTTACAACCCATAGCTGTAGAACAACCATTCTCCCAGTGGGGACTTGATGTTGTCGAGCCAATAAATCCAAATTCAAGAAAGGGACATATGTATATTCTCACTGCTACAAATTATTTTACAAAGTGGCCAGAAGCAGTGGCATTAAAAAAGGTTGATTCTGAAGAGTTAATTAAGTTCCTCAAAGATAATATTTTGTCAAGGTTCGGTGTCCCAGACAAATGTATCACTGATAATGGTTCGATTTTCATTGGTTCAAAATTTACATAATTTTGTGGAGAATATGGAATTATTATGGGGCAATCATCAAACTATTATCCACAAGGGAATGGTCTTGTAGAATCCACAAATAAGACAGTCATTCAAATATTGAAGAAAACTATTGACAAGAACCAAAGGAATTAACATTTATTGTTTATCGATGCGTTATGGGAAAGAAGAATGACTCCAAAAGACAACACTGGGATGTCTCCATATACATTGGTTTATGGGAAATAAGAAAAAATGCCAATTAGCCTCAAACTCAATGCTTTGACTTTTGCGGTTAATACAGAAGATGGAGAAGACAACTCACCTATACAAAGTAGGATCAATCAATGGTTGAAATTGGAGGAAGAACTTAGTAAATCCCTAAATAGAACTTCTCAGAGACAACAAAGTATCAAAAGATATTTTGAATAGAATGAAACTGTAAAGAATTTTTAGAAGGGAGAACTAGTGTTACTCTAGAACAAAGCCAAGGAGAAACCATCGATGCACACAAAGTTCAAAGCACTCTGGATTGGACCATACATCATTGAAAATATCCTGGGTTTTAATTCCTATATGCTCAAAGAAATGAAGGGTAAAATATTAATGTTTCCTTTCAATGGGAAACATTTGAAAGGTTTTTTCACCTAAAACGTGTTGATTAAGGTTGGTTGTCATTGATGTCAACCCTTGAAGAAATCCCAGTGGCACAAAGGTTTGGGTAATGGACCCAAGTTTGTTTGATGTAAA
>ML810722.1:41993-95519 GCA_009831015.1 Picea engelmannii
AATTTACAAGTCTAATCCAAGAAGAATTGTGCAACAATGGAAGTATTAAACAAGTGTTGTAAGTCACATAAGTGAGAATATTTATATGGACGCTCCATAATCACCAAGATGAATTTTTTTTTTATCAGATTTTGTTGGCCCAAATAGTGAAGGGATTGATAGAGGTTGCAATGCCCCAATGTATTCACTATTTCATCCTTATTCCTTTCATGGGTGTCACATTTAGTTATAAATGTAGCAATGTGCTTCTTTGTGTTTTCCTCAAAGAATGAGAACTTTGTCCTTTCATTTGTTTCCTGAAAGCTAGAGTGCCTATGGTGGGATAAGAATGCAATTCCAAAAACACATGTTTTTTTTAAAGAAAATTTCTGCACCAAAAATATATGCCCTTTATACCTCAAGGTGTTATGATTCCAAGTGTCACTGATAGGGGGTTGGGGTCCTCCTTTATTTGTTGTATGATTTGAACAATTGTTTTAGTAGCCAGCCATTCTTGTGTTAGATTTTGGGGTTACTCTGAAAGTGTTTACACCATGTTATGGGGTGAATATATGATTCTAGGTGCACGACTTATTAATGAACCTTGATTTTTCTATGATGATCGGTGATAGTAGAGTTGACTTGATGATTGATTTCTATACCTTGTATGTATATTCATATGGAATTCTTTCCTAGATAATTAGAGACCTATGGATCTTGGTGACTTTCTTAATGATGGACACATGCATGTTTTCTCATTTGCTTGATGGAAGACTTGCTTTGGAGGAGAAGCATTGGGAATTCTAGAGGAGGGTGTTGAGCCTTAGATGGCACATGAACACTTGGTTACTTTCATAAATGATTGTACTTGAATTGAGGATATTTGGGTTGAGGGAGTGATCATGTAAGTGGTGTAGACAAGAAGGAGGATATGGATTTGAAGGAGCATTGGAGCTATAGAGGATTGTGGAGGAGGATTCTTGAACACATCCCATGGAGAAATCATGCTTTGGAGACTTGCTTGTGGATGTCTTCACCTTGGATCTTAACATGTATCACTTGGAGAGAGAGCACTTCACTTGTGATCTTACTCGTGTAGAGTTAGGTTGCTTGTAGTGGAATATGTCCACTTTATATTGTTGACCTCCCATATCTCTCATATAAATAGAAGAAGGACAGAGTCATTTCATATAATTTGTGCTAATTCATTCATTCATTATCTTATGTTAGGGATGTGAGGAGTGTAGCACACTAGCCTCTCTCTCTCTCTCTCTCTCTCTCTCTCTTTGTAATATTCATTGCATTATATTTCTTTGGCTTGGAGTGCTATGCTTCTTGGAGAAGTTCACATATTTTTTAGGGTTAGGGTTTCACCCTAAAGGGGGGAAATAAGATAGGGTTTTTAACAATCTCTAGAGGATAAATAAACATTGTTTTCATATATCTTGTGAGAGAGGAAGAATATGGTTTTGGAAACCATAGAGCTACTTGTTATGCCAGATTTAGGAGGAGAAGAGAAGGAGATGCCTTGGATACTTGTGAGAGACAAGTTGTTGAGCTATGATAATGACATATTTTTGAATAGTCTTTTGTTCTGTTTACCTTCCTTTTTGTCACCTCCCTATACCATAATAGTCCATTTTTTATGACTAAAGTGTGGGATGCGATAAAGTATTCATTAGCTTACATGGTCTACATTTTTTATAATTATTTGGTGAATATTTGGTAATTGCATGCTTGTATCTACTTGTTTAAATTTTTGTGGAGATATTGTAGGTTTCTATAGAATCCATCGATGGCTATGGAAGATGATACAAAACCCATTTACTACAGGTCAGTTGCAGATTTTGTTGGAAATGATATTTTCTAGAGACTTGGTCGTTCTAATATTAGATGGTAAAGAATCAAGCTTCTTTGATACTAGATTCAAACTACTTTTTTGGGCCTTAGTGAAGAAAGGACAAATCCACTTGATGTTTTGAAGGCCGTGCTGATGTGGCACACAAACTTGTGTTAAGGTTTGAGTATTAATTAGTCATTAGGAGGGTTAATGGCTGAAATTGAATTACCAGTCGAATCAATGTATGTACAATATTAGATATGGTTTGAATTTGGAAGAACAACTTGAAAATATTAGATTCTCAAGCATGCTCTGTTAGGATCCAATCCTAACCCCTCTTTGTGGGTCATTAGTTAGTATGATATATTTTCTATGTAATAAAGGGAAACATTAGTTAATAAGGCCTATTAAATAAAGGAGAATAAGTCAATGTAAGAATACCCATTAGAAGCTTCTGTTTCTAGAAATATCTTCCTCTAAAAGTTTCCTTAGAAGATATAATTAGTATAAATAAGAGTAGAATGTATTGGATAACTTGTCTTGAGAATTATTGTAATAGAGTGCTTCTCTGCTAGAGGTTTCCTCTTGAAAGAGGAAAGTGAACATTGTTTCCTATCAATAAATGTATTATTTTGGTGTTGTGGTTTCATCTATTGTGTTGTTCTACTGTTATTCTCTGCAATATTTTTTTTTGGCTATTATAATAAATCTAGTACCTTACAAGTTGTATCAGAGCACTTTCCTTGACAAAACATTCTTGGTTATTTTTTTCAGGGTAGAGACATATTTTGGCATCTTAAAGATACAAATATATATTGTTCAATGCATAAATACACAATCAAGGAAGCATACATGTAGGAACTACAAGTGGTATTTAAGCGCACATTGTTGGCCACCCTTGTAACCCCTGTTGGTACCCCTTCGAGTGGTAGCGCATCAGACAACACTTGTATATGGATCAACCTAGATATCCTGAAGCCCTTCGTAGATAAACTAATCAACCTCCTAACTGCTATAGTTCCACTGAGAAAAACACTCGGGAAGATAATCTCTCGTACCTGGGTAGTCGGGTAGTACTACTAAGGGCACGTTCTAGCCTCCTTAGTTGAATCCCTGAGATATTGGGTCGAGTACTACTGTTGGACCCCACACATATATCATAGAGCTATAACATAGGGAAAACCCTTTTCTGTAGAAACCTTGAATACCCTAACTCTTGGGACATAAACATAAACAAAACAAATAAGATATATTGTTGTGCAACATTACCTCCTACATTTGGGTTGTGAAATTACTACACATTTTTTCCTGTTAAGAATTTGGGACTTTCAACACTGCCACCTATACCCTTATTTGAGACCTATGCCATTGGATTCCTCTCTTCATCCAGATCGCTATGGTACCTATCATTTTTAACCCTATTTTTGTGGCCCGACTCCTTTCCCACCCCTGTATTTGAGACCTATCCCATTGGATTCCTCTCTTCATCCCGATCACAATGGTACCTATCATTTTTAACCCTATTTTATGTGGCCTAACCCCTTTACCACCCCCATATTTCCCCCCTATCCCACTCCCTAATTTTTCCCCATGTTCCTTGCTCAGACCCATGCTCATACCATGGAAGACTTGGACAATTGGGTCACCTCACTAAATGCGACCGTGACTGCCTTCCACCAAGAATTCCAGGAGTCCCTTTAGGGCAAGTTTAACACATTGGAACATATCATCAAAGGGAAGCACCCCAAGTCCCACTTTGATGATATTCACTCCTCCCATTCTTAGCATCCTCATTCTTCCCACTCTCATTGGGGTCCTCCCCATTCCTGGAACAAGATGCCCAAAGTTGAGATGCATAAATTTCATGGATTTGACCTAGTAGGATGGGTTTTGAAAATGGAACACTACTTCTCCCTCCATGATATTAGGCATGATGAGATGAAACTCCATGTGGGAGTTCTGTACTTGGATCAATAAAGATGGAATTTGCATAAGAAATTATATCCAGGCTTACCCACTTGGACCATGTTCACCAAAGTGCTTTGTGCCCATTTTGATCGAGAATCCCATTTTTTGGGCTAACTCACTAAGCTCAAACAAAAAGGATTTGTGATCAAATTCATCAAAACATTTGAAAAGTTGGCCATCTTCACTGAGGGATACTCGGATGAGTTCTATATTGAATGTTTTATCAATGGATTAAAGGATGTTATTAAGGCTCATGTTTTCATGCACCATCCGATCACTTGGTTGCATTTGTGACATTTAGCTAGGGAAGAAAATACCATTATTTAGGCCCAACCCCTGTGCACTGAATTTCCCAATCATACTCTCCTAGGGGCTACCTTAGTTCCAACACAAACATTGAAATTCCAAAAGGTATCTCCAACAGAAATGACAGAACATTGCAAGCAAGGACTTTTCTATTAATGTGATGACAAGTATTCATCGGGCCATAAATTTCATGAACAAAAGTTATTCCAGATTGATGCATCAACTTACACTTCCTTTGAATAAATCCCATTAGATGAGGATCCTAACCAAGAGGACGCCCAACAAGTGTCCACCTCAAAGATTCAATTGCAACCCCTGTGGAACTAACAGAACCTGTCATTATCTCTTCATGCCCTCTCGGGTATTTTGGCCCCACAAACATTAAAGATTAAGGGATACATCAAACATAGGAAAATTGTGGTGTTTATTGATAGTGGAAGCACCCATAATTTTATTCACCGTGGGCTCACTGAGGAGATCCATTGCTTTGTCTGCCTATTTTCTAATTTTCAAATCTTCATAGATAATTGTGGTACGATGAAGTGTGGGGGACTTTGTGAAAATGCCAAAATCCAAATGGGTGATTATCATATGAAAAATCACATGTTACCTATTGCCATGGGTGGATGTGATTTTGTATTGGGTGTGGAATGGCTTTGCACCCTGGGACTGATTACAATGGACTAATAGTATTTATATATGATCGTCACCCAAGAGGCTCACCCCTATAGCCTCCGAGGCCTCCAAGATGGTTCCTCTGAAATCATCAGCTCTCATAGGAAGGGGAAATTGTTGAAGAAAGGCCACCATGGTGTGATTGCTCAATTTAATGCCATCTAGGTCACCAGTCGGGCCTCTCTTGAAGTCCCTCCTAGCCTGCAACTAATATTGGACAAGTACCCTAGGGTCTTTAAGGTTCCGACATACGTACCCCCCTCCAGGCATGAGCATGATCATATCATCACTCTCTTTTTTGGAAGTCAACCCCCCCAATGTACACCCCTACATGTATCCGTTTACTCAAAAAAATGAAATAGAAAATATAGTACATGAATTACTGGAGGAGGGGGTAATTTTCCCAAGTACCAACCCGTATTCGTCCCCAGTGGTGATGGTATTAAAGAAAGAAGGTGCTTGGCACATGTGTCCAGATTTTCCTTCTTTGAATAAATTGACCATCAAGGATAAGTTTCCCATTCCTTTCATTGATGATCTATTGGATGAACTCCAGGGTGCATGTTTATTCAAAAAATTATACCTTTTCTCAAGCTATCACCAGATCCAGATGAAGGAGGAATATATTCCAAAGACTGCTTTCATAAATCATGAAGGAAATTATGAATTCTTGTTCATTCCTTTTGGCCTTTTCAATGCCCCATCCACCTTCCAAAGTCTCATGAATAAACTATTGAAACCTTACCTTCAGAAGTTTGTCCTGCTTTTCTTTGATGACATCCTCCTTTACAACCACAATTGGGGTTCCCACCTTCTCCATGTGGACAAAGTCCTTCTCTTGCTACAGGAAAACCAATTGTTTGTCAAAATGACCAAATTTTCCTTTGGGGCCATCGAAGTGGAATAATTGAGAGACATTGTGTGTTATGACGGGGTAAGAGTGGACCCAAAAAATATACAAGCTATGCAGGATTGGCCACGACCCATGAACTTAAAGTGCCTCTGGGTTTTCCTTGGTCTCATAGGATATTACAGAATGTTTGTACACCATTTTGGAAAAAATTCTAAGCCCTTGACCAACCTTATTAAGAAGAATGCATTTCATTAGAAACGTGTTGCCGATCAAGCCTTCATAGATTTAAAGAGAACCATGTGCAATACTCCAGTTTTAGTAGCTCTCGACTTTTTTTTTTTTGGGTGGTAGAATCATATGCTTTTGACACTGGTATTGGCGCATTGCTCAAACAAGATGGTCTAACTTTGGCCTTTACTATCTAGGAGTTGAGTGGTCGTAATTTGGGAAGATCTACGTATGAAAAATAAATGATGGCCATTATCCATGTGGTGCACACGTGGTGACCATATATTTTGGGAAGTCATTTTCATATCAAAATAGATCACCATAGTCTAAAGTATTTTTTAGAGCAACAATTACCCTCCCCAAAGAAGAAAAAGTGGCTGAATTGTTTTTTGGGTTATGATTATGAAATCATCTATAAAAAGGGAAATGCCAATATAGTGGCGCATACCTTGTCACGAAAACACGAGAAGAAAATATCCCTCTTTTCCTTATCCTTACCTGTTACGTATTGGATTGAGGAAGTACAACAAGAGTGGCTAACACACCCGACTATGTCCAAGCTAATTCATTGACTTCAGGAGGACCCTAATCTTCCTTTTGGCTACACTTGGAAATTAAATATTCTTAGGTATAAGGATTATCTAGTTCTGTCACCATATTCATCCCTCAAGTCAAGGCTCTCAAATGAGTTTCACTCCTCTGCTATTGCAGGCCACTCTGGATTCCAGAAGGCCTATGCTCATTCCCTTCATTCTTTTTTTTGGGAAGGAATGAAGATGGACATCCTTCTCTTTGTCATTGAATGTGAGGTATTCCAACACAATAAAAGTGAAACCATCAAGTCTCCAGGAGCTCTACAACCCCTACCCATTCCATGTTCTATGTGGAAGGACATCTCCATGGAATTTATAGCGGGCCTCCCCAAAGTTAGGAACAAGTCAGTCATCATGTTGGTGGTTGATCACCTCTTCAAGTATGCTCATTTTTGTGAATTACCCCACCCTTTCACACCAACACTGGTAGCACAAGTTTTCCTTTATTATATTTTCAAGTTTCATGGCATGCCCACCTCTATTGTGTCTAATCATGAATCGACTTTCACCAACACATTTTGGCAAGAGTTGTTTAAATTGTAGGGAACCCAACTGAACATGAGCACAAATTATCATCCCCAGTTCGATGGCCAAACAAAAGTGGTAAAAAAATTCTTGGAAACCTACTTGCGATGTTTTTCTTTTGACAAACAACACTAGTGGGTGCAATGGATTACCTTGGAAGAATGGTGGTACAATACTTCATATCATACAACCACTAAAATGACTCCATATGAAGTGGTGTATGGCCAATGACCACCTCCATTCACTACATATCTTCCAGTCACATCAAAGGTCCAATCTATTGATAAAATGTTTCAAGGTAGAACAACCACCCTTGTGGCTCTGAAGGATAACCTCGACATTGCTCAAAATCGCATGAAGCAACATGCATACCAACATCGTTCAGAAGGGGTTTTTCAGGAAGGTGATCAGGTGTTTCTTAGAATCCAAACTTACAAACAAAAATCTCTCAAAGCCTATGGAAATCACAAGTTGGCACCCAATTTTTATGGCGCCTATCATATCATCAAGCTTATTGGTTCAATGGCATACAAATTGGCCCTTATAGCTACTTCCAAAATCCATCCAATGTTCCATGTTTCCTGTTTAAAGAAAGTGGTGGGACAAAATTGCAGGGTCCAAACCATCCTTCCTAATTTAGATGAATAAGGATCCCTTTGGCTCCAACTAGAAGTCATCCTCAATGCACATGAATGCCAGTTTCCTGGAAGAAATATCAAGGAAATACTGATCAAGTGGAAGGATATATCACCAGAGGATGCAACTTGGAAACCATCGACCATACTCCAATAGTTTCTGCATCTTCAACCTTGAGGACAAGGCTACTTTTGAAGGGGGAGGGCATGTTAGGATCCTATCCTAACCCCTCTTCTTGGTTCATTAGTTAGTATGATATATTTTCTATGTAATCAAGGCTGACATCAGTTAATACAGCCTATTAAATAAAGGAGAATAAGTCAATGTAAGAAGACCTAATAGAAGCTTCCTCTTCTAGAAATATCTTCCTCTAGAGGTTTCCTTAGAAGATAGAATTAGTATAAATAAGAGTACGAGGTAATTGATATCTTGTCATGAGAATTATTGTAATAGAGCACTTCTCTGCTGGAGGTTTCCCCCTCGAAGAGGCAAGTGAACATTGTTTCCTATCAATAAAGGTATTATTTTGGTGTCGTGGTTTCATCTGTTGTGTT
Organism: Picea engelmannii; assembly: GCA_009831015.1. Classification (NCBI taxonomy): domain Eukaryota; kingdom Viridiplantae; phylum Streptophyta; class Pinopsida; order Pinales; family Pinaceae; genus Picea; species Picea engelmannii. The sequence goes on from ML810722.1 coordinate 50,151, forward strand.
GTTCCACTGTTATTCTTTGCAATATTTATGTTTTGGATATTATAATAGATCTAGCACATTACATTCTCTCTATAATTTCTTGTTGTTAAAATTAGAGACTTCAAGATTTATAAAAGATAAAGTCTCATCCCTACGGGGATAGGAACAAGAATATACCATTTTCTATTGTGGAATGAGTACTTTTCATTAATCAAAGTTATAGTTGGAGTTGCAACATCAATTCATGAGTTTGGTGTGATTTGATTTCTTAGTTTGTGATATTTCCTTGCAACACTTTGATTCTGAGGAGTAAGGTCCAATCCATAGGTTAGGTGTTGTTGATGTAGTATCAGTTTGTATAGATATTAATTGATCTGGTATTTTGATAACAAAGTTATGATATTTATTTAGAATTCATATTTCAATCTGTTCGGTCATCTACCTTTGCTACTTAACTATTATTTCTTAACTATCTTGACTTTGTAATTGTGATATTTATGGGATTGTAGTCATAGTGTTTGCAACAATTGTATTTCGAGTTGATTGATTGTTGTTACATTTTTTTTTTCAGGTTGATTGATTGTTGTTACAGATTGACTGATTGAGTGTTGGATTCAACTACCTATTTTAACTCTTCAATCTAATCCTTCTATGAGAAGTTAATTGATGAAGTAAATTGTTCTTTAGTTGAGTCCTTTGTTTTCTTTTTCTGCAACACATTTTAGATAAACAAATGTTATACAAGGAAGTGCAACTTGCATAAATATTGCACGACCACTCGGAAAAGCCATTATAAACTCTGGATTGACATATTGATGAGTTGTTAATTGATTTCTTTTTAAAGGGTAAATGATTAGACAAAAACAAGTATTGAAGCCAAGGAGGACTTGTTGGTGTTGTTGTTAGATTGTTTTGGATATTTGGTGGTTGCTTTGGTTTTCATGGTTTTCTCTAGTCATGGTTTGGACATTTAGAGATTGTACAAGCTTTGTGATAAAGATATGATATGTACATACATATTTTAGTTGGATTGTACCTAGGATTGGTTGTTGACCTATTTACAAATTGGTGGATGTGATACCCTAAGTTGCTTGGGAGAAGTGCTTGAACACTTGAAATGTTTTTCTACTTATTTATTGTTGAGTTTTTCTTTGAGGTGTGCTTCATTTTTGTAGGATAATGAATCTTGTTCTTAGAGAATGTAATGGGTTAGATCGTTCTTCCAATTTTGTACCTTGGAAGATCATGATGAAAATTATTTTGGAGGAAGTTGATATATGGGAGCATGTTGAGAAAGAGATAAATTCCCCTACTAATATGAAATGTTTTCCCATTCATTTCAAGGAGGAGGAAAAGGAAAAGTGAATCATCCTTATTTCAGTGAAGGATCCCTTCATCCCTCACATCGTAGAGAAGACGATTGGTAAGTATATGTTTGATAATTTCATTGGTTTATTTCAAAGTACTTGTGTTTCAAAAAATATGCTCTTGAGGAACAAGATTTCATTTGTCTGCACAAGTAAGACAAATACAATTGTGAGCTATATTACATAGGTCACATAGTTGAGATATTGCTTGGTTTCCATGGGAGATGAAGGTGCAAAATAAGGAGTTTGTGTCCATTTCTTTGAAAGGATTTTCTTCATCTTGGTTTCCTTTTGTCCAAGGTGTTTGTGCTTGTAAGACCTTTCTAGATTTTGCAAAGATTTGGGATAATCTTGTGTGAGTTATGGCACATGCAATTTGGACACTTACAATAAAGATTTATTCCTCTCTTAAAGAACTTAGTGCAGGGATTTTCATATTTCAAGATAGATAATGAATGTGTATGCAAGGGATGTTCACTTAGCAAACACATCAAGGTTTCTTTTCCTAGTAGAGAGTGTATATCAAGAGGGAGTCTTGATCTGATCCATTCAAATGTGTGTGGATATATGTATTCCTCCTCTTTAACAATTAGTTTATATTATGTCACATTTATTGATGATTTCTCTCATAGGACATGGATCTATTTTTTGAAGACTAAGGACAAGGTGTTTGGTAAATTCAAAGAGTTCAAGGATTTGGTTGAAAGTAAAAGAAAGAATAAGATCAAAGAAATTCATTCAGATAATGAAGGTAAGTATACCCTCATGAAGTTTTATTCTTTGTGAAAGGACGTTGTGATCAAGAGGGATTTGATAGAAACTTACAACCCTCAGTAGAATGGGGTTGCAAAGAGGAAGACTAGGTTTAATATTAAGACTATTGAGTCTTTGATTCTTGATATGGATTTTCCCATGTGTCTTTAAGTGGAGGATTTCCATACATTTGTGTATGTTTTGAATAGGTGTCTTCATGAGACCTTGAAGGACAAGACATTAGAGGAGGAATTTTTTGGTGTGAAACCAAATGTGTCACATTTTTGTGTATTTGGTTGTCTATTTTATATTCATGTTCTTAAGGATAAGAGGAAGAAGTTCGATCCCTCGAGTATCAAGGGTATTTTTGTTGGATAGAGTGAGACTTCCACAACTTAAAAATATACATTCTAGAATAACAAAAGACTATGGTGAATAGAGATGTGAAGTTTGTTGAGGATTTGAGATATTCTACTTCAAGAGGTTATCCTTTAGTGATTGAAGAGAGCGAGGAGGTGAGTGTTTCAAAGGTTAGAGATGAGTCATATTTAAGGGTGAATGATGTGACATTGGGGGTGGATATTCTCTCACCTACTACTCTAGTGTGAAGAAAACTGAGATAGATTACATAGACATTGCAGGAGGCACATGAGCATGTAGGACTGTCTAAATCTTAAGTCAGGGTGAGTATACCTCTGAGGAGGTACACTAACCATATTACTTTGGATTCTTTCATTTTTTATCATTCTGTTTGTTTTGAGGAGGTGAAGTGTGATTCATTGATGTTTGGGTTGATTCCAAGATTCAAATATGTTAAAATTTGTAGATGGTGGGTTTGGTGAAGTTGCAAAGGAAGAAGGCAGGTGTTTGTGAAAACACTTTCCTTGAAAAGATGGAGTGTTAGATTTTGGTGTTACTCCGAATGTTTTTACACCATTATTGTGGGTGTTTCATGTGATGGGGGGTGAATGGTGTATGGATGAACCTTGGTTGTTCCATGATGGATAAACATAGAGGATTTGAATTTATCATCAAGTGATAGGCATTTCATGAATGTTTGTATGACTTTATTCCCTTGAGTGTTGGAGATCTATGGAGGTTGGTGAATTTCTTCATGATGTTCATGATATCAAATAGAATTTCACCCCTAGGTAAGATCCCTCACAAGGTACTAAGGCTGAGTGTAACATGAAAGTGTTTCGATTGTCACCTAGACAACTACTTCCCTCTTTTTAGTGTGGGACAAACCCAATGCAAGGGAGGATTTACTAGCAGCACTTAGGGTCCCTAAGGTAAGACAAGTAAATTCCAAGGTCACCTATGTTACTACCCAATTATAACCAACTTATAAATATAGGAGAGTTGTTGATTAAGTTGGTTAATTAAGGTAAATTCTATATTTAAGATAAGATTTATTTTAGGCAAGTTTGGGGGTTTTATAAGATGATTACCAAGTGTATTTATTCCGAAAAACATTCCATATATGAAATCTACTCTTTGTTTCTATAAAAATTGTTTAAAGATGCATGAAAATGAGAYGCAAACAAGTAAATTACAACAATAATTTTTATCCCTTAAAACAGATTTGGAAGTGAAGGTTTCTGACGCTAAAACAAGTAAACTAGAAATTTAATGCAACTTKCTAATCTTAAAATGAAAAGGAACATAAAAACCACTAAAGATGAATAGTTTTTCTCTTTTTAATGAAGAAATATAGGCCAAAAAGATAAAATTTGCAAATTAAATGATTTACAACTCAAGCTATGCAAAATTGGATAAGAAGTCTAGGGTTTTATGACTAAAAATGAAGTGCAAGCTATAGAATTTCAGATCTACTWAAAACAAAATAAATTTTGKATTTTCAACTTAAGATTGAATAGAAAATGAATASAYTAGTGCCTAGATTATTGATTGGGCATATGGGGTCAACTGAGGATCCTCTTGAGAAACTGTAAATAATGGTAGAATAATAATTAGGTTTGACCACTTCAAACCCTACCAAATCGTCCTGGTAGCCATAAAAGATTCAATATGATCAAGGGGAATATCATCCACTAGAAATCATCCAATAATATTTATTATCGCACAATTTGTACTTGCCCAAAATCCCAAGGTAAGTGGGTACATAATTGGCGTAACTGGGAATAACCTATCACTGTCACCTTAATAGGAGATCCCTTTCTATTTAGGAGTGTGTTAAGACTACCCTAGGGGAGACGTCCCCGGTGACCTGGGGGGTTTGAGAAGGCTAAGGAAAATAGTCACAAGGAAATCCTTCCCCTCTCATAGATCACTCAAATCAAAAGTTTATTTTATGTCTTAAGGATGAAGCAAATGGATAATATTTGTGTACCTTCCTAGAACAAAACAACAAGGAAAATGGGGCACTTTCCAAGTACCAAATGATTGTTAGTACTTCATAAGACAAAAAAACTTCATAACATAACATAGCTGATTATGAATTTGCAGAAATGCATCAATTTATAAAAACAATTAATATCTTATAATAGCTACAATATTCAATCCTTGAAATTTCTTGAAAAAAGACAATAAAAAGTGATTTTGACTAGGCAAATTGATAGTAAATTGTCACAAGGAAAGTTGGAAATGTTTAGCTAGATTTTAATGTCACTTTTGCAGAGACTTTTCTGCAGTTAGATGGCTGTATATATATTTTGTAATGGAATCAAGCTTAAATGGTCAAAAGTGCAATAAAACTACACACAAAACTAGCACTTACCTAGTATATTCACTAGCAATTATCACAATTGAATTTTGATTGGTTCTAGTGCAAGTTATGTGGGTAAATGTGCCAAATTAATGTAAGTTTATATGGCTGTAGCAATGTTTTTCTACAACAGAAAGTTAGATTAGGAGTTATATAATTTAGGGTTAGAAAAAGTTAGTAAAGAGTTCAAGGATAAGAGTATAAGTGTTTGTTTGATCACTCACCACTTGTAGAAGGTATTCTAGTGCCTTTCTAGGGTAAATGGAGTCACTAATGGAATCAAAAAATATTAATGGAAGCAAAAAATATTAATGGAAATATAGAAATGATAGTGATATGTTGAAGGGTGGAGAGGATATGAGACATGTTGGTATCCCAAGGCCTCCAAAATCCACTTCCAAGAGAAAATTTGCTAGAAAGTAAAAAGGGTTAGTCCCTAGCAATTTTCTCTTTCCTTGAACAAAAAATGTAAATAAATATGCAATTGGGAAATGGAAGTAGGGTTACTAGAATGATAAAATGGTAGGGTTCTAGTATATACTTCAAATTAGGTTCCTTTCAAGAGATTTTAACACGTGGAATACTATAGGGACAAAGATAATAACATATGTCATTCCCCTAGGGTTCCAAGCTAGCAATTTCATAATATTTAGACATGAAACAAGTAAAAATAACCATAGCATTCATTCACAATAAATAAATTCAAAATTTCCACTTACTTCACCAAGAATAATCTAGCAAATCACCCTAGTTGAAGATCCTCCACAAGAAAATAGCCAAACTACACCCAAAATTGCCTCCTTCAAGAAGTGCGCACCACTAGTTTCAGCCAATAACACTTAAGGGAGGCCAAATTTCATACCTCTATTTGAGTGGTGAGTGAATGATGAAAATGATACACGAGTTTTATCTCTTATTTATACAATGACAATGACCTTTAATTGTATTTTAGGTCACAAAAGGTCGACATGGCCAGTTTACATCAAAAATCCAGTTTTTATATAAAATTAACATTTAAAACCCTAATTTGACTTTAGGGATGACGTCATGTCCCTCTTAGGGTGACGTTAGGCCCCATAATGGAACTCTAGGTCTCAAAAGTGAAACATTAAGAATCAGAAGCTGTCACACCTGCCAACAAGCACCAAACCATCCTCATGCCAAACCCTAACTGATGACATTAAGGGTTAATATGATGATGTTAGGGGCCTTCAAGGGCCAACGTCAAGGTAGAAGGGAAATACCCCACTGGGTCTAGGCCTACCATAGTGTCTCGGGGGAAACACTCTTCTTCTTTCCTGGTGCCATCCTCTGGTGTCTCTCTTCCATTGGTTGGGGTCACAACATCCACCTGGTGGGATTTTAGCCCCATGATAGTCTGAGATAATCTTCTCTCCATATGTACTTGTCCACCGGACATGGTCTTGCAAAAACAACAAGTACGCCTTCCATGGGATCATAAGTTATAGGGACCATAACAATGTCAATCAAATCCAATAATCAAATTACCCAAACATATGCATCAATCCCCCCTTTACCCAGACAAATGCTCAAAGACATTATGCAGTTTAACAAGCCAAGTTTGGAGAGGGTCTCAGGATGTCCTATTGGGATAATCCTCCTCAAGTTTGGGGTGTTTCCTAGATGAAGACAAATCTATGTCATGTAAGTGTATAAAATGGTGTAGGGAATTTTTGGGCAAGGGGTGCAGTGATAACAGGGAAATGTAGGTCTTACCTGTGGATTCCTCTGTAGAGGGCGAGTTGCACCTTGTCATGGATGCCATTGTTTCCTATCCCATTCAATGCCTTTTATTCTTTGTCTTATTTCTTTTTCTTTTCAAGAGAATAGATGGGGGACACTGTCTTGGCGTGGTGACCAGTGGTAACAACGTTACCCACAAGCACTTCAAGGAAATGAGAAGGATATCTCGTGATGAGACCCCCTCTCTCTTGGTCATGCCACCAAGAGCCACTACCCTAGTTTGGTGAATAGATAGATAGTAGTGTTATACCGTTACATTCCCATTGACCTAATAGGCTGGTTCATGGTGAGACCTCCTATCCACCAACTATACTTTGAGTTTGATTTTATCTTACAGGTCCCCTTTTCTTACTGAGAATCCTTTTATTTCTTTCTTGGGAATCCCTGGGCGAAGAATATCAAGGTTTCAATTTGGATTTTAACTTTTTCCATCTACTTTTATCGTCTGGGCCTTTAGCCCCTTCTTCCAACAAGGCAAGGTACAACCCTTACTAGTTTGGAAAACCCAATGCCCGAACCAAGGTACGGGGAGATGAGAGGGACAATGATAAAAAATTGGTAAGTATGGAAGGAATGGATGATGAAATTTCATAGAACCACCTAGTGGAAACTCATTCCTAAGGGAACCATCTCACTAGGGAAATTTGTCACCCCCCTAGGTATGAGCAAGTTAAATAGCATAATTTCCAAGAAAACGTTATGAAACTGTTGAGCACTCGACACACCCTAAAATGCATATGTTTTATTTTCACTTTTTGGGTACCACTTAATTTTTCACTGTCTGAATTCGATTTTCTATTGATAAATGTTGTGACTTTTCTTGTTATCTTAACACTCATTAGCTATTCATGTTTGTTTAACCTTATGAAAATCCATGAATTAAAAGGGCCTAACACTTATGTAAGGAATGAACAACCAAAACACTTCACCCGACACGGTCAATATTCGACATCGGAAGGAATTAAGAGGTGAAAAGGAAACACTCAGAAAGCCTCAATTGCCAAGCGCCCATATTCATCGACATCGACGAAAAGGAAGTTTTGTTTCACAACAAGTATCACACACGGACCTCGCCGATAGACGATGCCCTTCGACATCACTAAAAGGAGAAGGGAGTGAACATTAAGGAAGGAGGAAATGATATTTTCGATAGATGATAACCGAAACACTTGTCGGAGTCGAAGAAAACTGAATCACGATGAACATTGTGACAATGCTAAATAGTTTTCCCCAATCACCGAATCCTGAAGCGTTTAAGCATTGACAAATTTTTGAAGAAGCTAACCCACAGGAAAATATGCGATAGGTTTATCCCCGATTGCCGATCCCAAATACGTTTTCAGCATTGGCAAACCCATGTTTATTTTAGAATGCATAAATTGAAGAAATCCCCAACTCCGACTAATTTGTGCAAATTAAGTCACTAGACAACACCACGTATATTTTCCCGACTGACAAACCGTACAACCTAGATCAACCCCAAGTCACTTTTGGTTCCTCAAGTCTAAGTCACACCTTTGAGTCAGTTTTCCATGTCAGCACCATACGATGAATTCGATTGGCTTCGGAGGTTTTCGACGAAAGGATATCAACAAAAACATTCATAGCACATCGCCGATCCCCGATCCATCCACTGAGAAAATGACATGATAGGACATTTTAGCACTAGATATGATTAGGTTCTGAGATTTTAAGAGATTAATTAATGCCAAATATCGCATTAGTTTCTACTTTGTGTGCGAATAAAAAAAACCATTTGAAATTAACGATAGAACACATTAACCTCTTCACCTCCACTGTCAACCCATGATGAATTCAAGTCGTAGAGATTCGGTGGAAGATTTGTTTGAATTTCACTAATCACTCGAATTAATTGGTTGATACGACACGATAAGTTCTTCCCCATTTAAATTATCTTGGGCCATTGTATATGAAACCATTCTGTGCACAAAGGAGTTTCATATCATCCAGAGAAGCGAGATGAGCAATTCAAAAAGCTTCTAAGATCCCTTGAGTATCAAACAACCAGGTTTAGCAAGCATTACAGGTACGTACCAGTCTGGATTTTCTGTGTTTTCACTTCATATATACATTTTTATCGAGTGTTGATCTGTACACATGCCCTAAAAGGAAAAATTCCTCCAAGAAATCCAACCACGAGGGGATCACCAAGGGCGCCCAAGATGAAAGAACCATAGGTAGGAGAAGGATCTTCTCCAGGGGTAGAAAAATAGTTAGAATTTTCTCCAAGACCAGAACCGATTATTAAAACATCCACAAAGAAAGCTTTCATTCAACCTCCAACCTTCTGAGACACGGAGGCAAGCATAGGGACCAAGAAGACACTCCCACATTGGGGAGAAATCTTCAAGCAGATCAGCCGAGAGTAATTCCCTAAATACACCCCACATAGTGACCTAGATGTGAGAGTGCTCCACGACCAAGTATTCCCGAATATCTGACGGTCATACCTGCACATGGTAAAAGGAAAAACCCTGATGTTTCCTGTCACACACCCACTACGAAAACCTAGATTTGTTGTTCTTTTTCTTTGAGGGATAGAATCCCTGAGACTTCTATGGGGCCTAGCATAGACCCTCCCTTCCCTTATCCTCCTCCAAATGACCACAACCTGGCCTTAGCCCAAGCACCTTTCGCAACTCGCGATTTGGGAGTAAAGACTCTCGACTCCCCTTTTACCAAACACCGATACCCGAGATACGATACAGGCATGACTCCCTCCTCACTAGTGCCTGATACATGTAACTGTAGGCTATTCCAAACACTATCACTACTCGCAACTTTGCTAGTTGAGGTGTTGAGCCCTCGTGCTCCTCCTTTGCAAAATCCCGAGATGCGAGAGGTCATCGTTACGTGGACTCTGCCAAAGAGACGCGCACATTCCACTTGTCTCCTTCGTTGTACTCTGATCATGAGCTGTGCCACTACCGCCTGTCGCACGAGACCTTGTCTCTCGGTGTTTCGTGGCCTTAGCGATCAGGGTGCAACTTCTTCATCCTGAGAAACCTCGAGCCACGATAAGTCAACAATAGATTGACTCTTTCCCAGATGACATGTGTCCATCACCTGTCACCTGCTCCTGCCTTTCTCTGGGTTCTTGTTGTTATGCCACCTGTCAACCATACGATCTCCACCTAACGGATGTGCCACATGTTCGCATGAGCCCTCAGTGCTTGGCACTTCGCAACTTCTACAGTCGAAAAGAAACTCTCTCAAGTTTCGAACCCCCGATAGGCGATAACCATGAAATTTCTAATCCCACTGTTCTCCGGTGGCCTGGATCCAATGGTCACGATCACATCATGATCTCAAGAATCATGAGTTCATGCAGCCCTACCCTTGACCACTCCAAGTCGCGATTCAACGAAATGCTACTCTCCTGCCTATACAAAGGCTAAGATCGACAGTCATTAGGGCTCTGTCATATCCTTGGATCTACGGTCCTGGATCCCATCGCTACTTGCGAAGGCTGAAAGGGTCGAGGTGCTAATGCTTACGCTCCTTCTCTAGATCCATCGGTCTCGAAAGATATGGGGTATTCCCGAAAGGATTTTGACCGTTTGTCTACCAAATGATAGGGTATTCTCTCTTTCTATAATTGGGCTCGCTATCCCTTCTGAGCTTGAATCACGAAATTCAACTTCTCGGAGCTTCAAACTCCCACGACTCTGAGACCTTAGAGAGATATCCTTCCTTGCATAAGGTTTCCAGACCCGGATCACATGAAGMTTYAGACGGTTCTTGGGAAATCATCCCAAATCTTAGTCGAGTCTCTGGGTAAAGGTTCAACACGGTTCCAAGGTTTATGGGGTAATCCTCGRGAAAGAGTACTCTCAAGGAKCCTTCYGAGATCATTAYRAGAGTCAAGAAAACAAGACGATTCTGAGTGGAGTGAACTCATGCCCCAAACTTAATCCTTTGTATAGAAACCGACTATGGCATGTAAGTATACACATGCATCCATTATTTCTAGTCTAAAACACCARGCAATCATTCTACACAGAGATTATTATGGGCATATAAACATAAGCATGCATTCATGATATTCAGTTCGAAATACAAGRTATAAACACTTATCAGATCTACCAGGCATGATGCAACTACTGAGAGGGGTGCTCGTTTCCACCCAACCATAGGCTCAATGACTCCAAACGGATTTACCACTAGCCACCCCTGAGCTAGACTACGATGCTTTGAGGTTCAGTCTCCTACTTCTAGCTCAACGAAAGTCAAGGAAGAAGGTTACTCTCCTTCTCCTGATATAGAAAAATAATATAGGACGAAGGTTACTCTCCTTCTGAGACTCAGAACTCGCTGCATTTCCATGGTTTTCTCAATTTCTCCTTTGCGATCCCCGTCGCGCGCACTCTCTCCCTCTTTTCTTCCACATTTTCTCTCTTGCCAATTTTTTTTGTCTGCAAGGTTGCGTGTGGCGCGAATTTATATTTTCATGGTCAGGTCTGAGGGCTATTACGGATGGGCGGTTCACCCCCATCCCCTCATTAACTCTTGAGGAGCCTCCCCACCTACCAATCTGACGGGAAATCCATTCAAGGATCAGAGAGAGGCTTTGGTTTTTGAGAAAGTATAAACCAGTATGTTATTGGCTCGGTAGAAGTTAATGCAACCATTATAGGTCCCTTCCACCACCTCTCATTATCCATCGTGGTCTATTTTAGCACATCCCCCTCCTAGTAGTCATGCAACAACTATACATAACATAATTTACATTCATCGACCTTTTATACAAAGGTCCGTCAAATCAAACATTCACATCTTTGAGTTTGCCATAGTTCTTGGCCAATATATAGTTATTTTTACAGACTGGGGGAAACAGCGTGTTACATTTCCTTGTATAGAGTTTTTGCAATGGCTCATTGACCACATAGACATGCAAAAGTTCCTAATCAATGATGACAATGGTGAGTGTGTCAAATTTTTCCTTCCAGTGGAGGTCCAGAAGTACTACAATCTTAGAGACCCGAAGGAGTGGCTGAATACTAATTTCATGGTTAAATTCTATGAGCACCATGACACCAGTTGGGTAATGGCCTCATGGTGGTGAGAAGATATTAAATTTACCAACCAGACCTCTGGCTGGTACCAAATGAATAGCCTAAGAGAACCATACATCTTCCTAATGACACTCATCTGTCAGTTGTATGGGGAGAAATAATGATCCAGGTTTTCAGAGGTGTGGATACCTCTAGCATACACAGTAGCTATCTCTAGGAGTGACTTCAATTAGGGAGCCATCATTTCCAAGCAGTTGAGCATCTGCATACAATAGTCTCAGACACCAAAAGAAGGGGAGACTCCAGCCTTTTACATGACATCACATTTATTGGATGTCATGTGTGCCAGAAACGTCTTCACCAACATGAACCTAAGATGGCACGTTGCAAAGCTCCCAGTCCATGTATATTTCAATGTCTTATGGGAGAACAGGTACAAAAAATACTACTCCCTCATCCACGATGAATTCATCACACACATTCATTTTATTCTTTTCAAGAAGAAATGTTCGAGACTATCAGTTGTGGATAAAATGGTGATATCAAGGGTCGGCCACTGGTATATGGACAAACATGATACCTACATGAGGGTATTCAGGGCCATCAAAGCACCTCATTTCTTCCCATCACATGTCCCTGAACGGATTGTGGAGGGAGAGATCTGCTACTGGACCATCCTGTAAGGTTACAATGCTACCCTAGTCAAAGATAAGAAGCGAGCGTTTATACCATATGGATTCCATGTCGGCTTCTACCTAGTGAAAGAAACTACCCAAGCCAAGAAGGAAGGGATGAACCAATTAGAATTCTGATTCCAGACTGACTATTTCCGCAAGCACGACCCAAAGGGTTTAGTCCTGAAACATGCTTCTCAAGTGTCGTCTTGCTGGTCATATTCCCATGACAAATTTGAAGATGAAGTCTTCACAAAAAATTCCCAGGACTGGGATGAGGTGGTGGAACGGATGGTTGATCCCAAAATGACCAAGTTCAGAGCCATGATTCTAGATGAACAAAAAAAAACCATAGATAAATCAGCTCAAGATTCCCTCAGGGCCAAATACGAAATGATAGTGGCTGAAGCAGCACTTCCCCAGGAAGTGGTCAAAGCAGCAGAGATTCCCCAAGTAGCCCCGATGCAAGGTAGATGTCTCCCCATAGCTCAGGACATGGAGGAGAGGGGGTTACTCATGCTAGAAAATTCACAGTGGATAATTGATCGGCTGGAATATGACCCAGACCTCATAAATATGACAAGGCTCCCTGTAGACAACCCAGATAGAATCCAGACCAGCCCAAGCATCCCAGAATTCATAGACCTTCATGAAATCACTAGGTTAGATGAACCTGAATTTACAAAGCCACTAGCTGGATCACCGACATGTGTGTCAGCTAAACCAAATACAGTCAGAACATCAGGGAGGACAAGTGCATCAAACCCCTTAAGAGAGATGATAAACATATATGATGATGATGAGAGCCCGGAGGTATCCCTTGTGACCCCTGTGCATATCAAAGAGGAAAAGGAGCCAGAGAAGACATCTTCCCCATTTCCCAATTCTCAGATTTAGGGGATCCCACAGAACGAACAAGAAGTCGAGAGTGTCTTAGACACTAAGCTTACCAATGAACCAGAGACCCAAGTGGACAATTCAAAGGATGAGCCATGGTCTTGTGAACAAAATGAAGGTTCTTCACAGTAGGAAATCAATGTCTCAACGACCGATGATCAAGTAAGTACCAAGCCCACCCCTGATGCTTCAATTCCAATTAGTACTCAACTCCCTGATGAGCAAAAAACAGAAGCCGAACCTTCAAAACAGAGGGAGGAAGTTCAAGAATCCAGTCTTGAAAAAATACATACCATCGGAAGTCTGGGGAACACACTCACCTGGGGATCAAAAAATTCCCAAACTCATGGATGAAGTAGTCGATATACATGTCATCGCTTATGATCGAAAAAGGAAGGCTATCGTCTAGACAACCACCAAGAAGAGGAGGATCACTCTATATCGCTCCATCCTCATCACCATGGAGGAAAATATTATCAACACATAGCATGATAAGACATTCGAACTCATTGGTGTAGGGATGGCGATCATGGATGCCACCCTAGAAAGAGATAACATATATGAAAAGGATTTGGTCATTTCTCTAAAGGAATTGGAACATCTGTGCCACTTGGTGAAATACTACCAAGACACCACATAGGCCGCAGTGTACCTAAGGAGAGAATTCAAGGAGGCCTACAACAATTTTATAGATGAATGGCACATATTCACTGTAAGGATAGTCGAGCTTCAGGAAGACAACCTCATGGAACTTGTGACATGAAAATATGTGGAGAGGTGGTATGAGAAAGCACAACAAGACATGGAAATAATCGAATATATCAACGCGGTTCAAAAGGGCCGAGATGCTGAAGAGCATGACATCTGGGTGCTAATGGAAAGCAGCGTTGACCGCATAAGGAAATCAATTGAGTATTGGGATAAAATGTCCTAGGAACCCCACTGAGAAAGTCAAGAAAAATGGGCCAAGTGTGAGAAAAACTATATCAAGATCAATCGGGTAATGAAATACATTGGACTCCCTGATTTTGGTACACCCGATGACTTTGTCGACTTGTGTGACATAGTCAAGTCGCATGCCAGGCAAGACTCATCATGGGAGGAAGAAATAACAAAGGTGACAGACACCGTGCCATGATAGGTGCAACAGTTTATGGAGAACCCGATAAAATCTCAGGCTATGTTGCAACAGTTAAGTACCAGTATAGTCAAGTATCGGGCGCAAGAGGTGGAGATAAGAGAAGTTTACTCGGCCCCAATGGAACAACATAGTTTCCCATATGCCAACACCTATGAGGATCTGTTCATCAAGTGGTTGGAGTATGAGAAAATTCACCCTCTTAAGTGATATCTTGAGATGACTCTTAGAGAAACTGATATAAAGGAGCGCCATGTGGCGAGTTTTTTTTTTACTTAGTTGCACTTTAAATGTTATTTTTAGTTAATTTTAAGTGATAAATAAGAGCATCGACCGATGAGTACGAGGTTGATGGTTTCTATAAGAAAATCTCATTTTTGGTTTTGTTGAGAACTATTTTGGAGCTGCCTTTAATTGAGAAGTCCTTTTGGGACCAAAGAAAAGTTTGTGTTTTCATCAAATGCATGTATGATTGGATGTGGAGAAGAATTTTTTTTTTTTTTCGTCTCATGAATGGATGTTGTAACGAGTAAGAGCTACTAAATCTATTGATAAGTTATCTTATGCAATGTTTTACAGTTCTTTCTTTAATGATGAAGATTAATCATTGTGTAATTATGTGATTGATGATTGGAGTTGAGTGAATTACTTTACTTTCCATTGTTAATCACATGCATGTTTTCTTCTGATAAATTGTATCTCAGTCGGTAATTGGAATACTCGAACGGTTAATGTATTAGTACTAGGCCTGTGGTAGATGATCACTGTCTGCATGTTAGAGTGTAAGGGTTATCCCAAGCTAAGCCTCTTCTCCAGTAGTTAAAGTTTGTTCCCATTTTGTGGCTTGGTTGGTTTATACTGGCCCTACCTTATATCAGTCCTACCTAAGAGAAAATACAAACAAAGAGAACGTTTGAACTGAAGGATAAAACCTTCACAAGAAAACGTATATCCCATCCATTATTTTGGATGGATTGCAAAATCTGGAGAACCATTCCACTATTAAACGTTGTAGATTCTAATTAGGCATCGACGATGGGTTTGGTTCCTACTATTGAGTTAAAGGGAACTAATACCCCTCAACAAAATTGGCGCTCGAAGGAGGGCCTGAAGAATGAATGGTTGGATACATATTTCACATAATATTTCAAACAACCTGTAGATTCAAAACAACCCACGTGCATGGCTAGTCATTCCAAAGACATCTCACACACATTGAGTACTCCTAAAACAAGTAAATTGTCCCAACACGGTGAATAATTCCTGTTCCCAGACATAACTTATGCTCTCCCTCACGAGGAATTGAAACAATTCAGAAGAATTACAAGAGAATACGCCCGACAGATCGATGAATTGTCCTTAGCTCCGATACTTCCTCGAAGAAAAAAAATAAGAAGACCAGTGGTTGATACACCCGACCAGGTTTTTGTGCACACAATAGAAGACCTGATACATTTCTCTCTCACTGAAATAGAACATCCTCTTAATCTAATCCTTGAAACGCCAACCGACAACGTCTCTGAGCCAGACGATTTTTTGGTAGAAGAAGGTTATAACTCAAAACACTTAGTTTCAGGATTGGAAGATATGGAAGATCATAATGACCATGATGAATAAAAGGGAAAAAAACTGCAAAACAATCAACCTTGGCTGGATAGAGATGCTTTGGCCATCCCTGGAGGAGTACATAACCTTCCCCGACACCCATAAAAGTTACTTCCTAAATTTGACCCTAAGACTTCAGGATTTTCTGAAGACCATATCAAGAAATTCATACTAGCTATCAGACTAATGAATATCCAACATGAAGACGTAATTTGTAGGTTGTCCCCCTACACTTTTGAGAATTTGTCTTCCATGTGGTATTTTAATTTACTCGTAGGATCCATAACTAGTTGGACAATGTTTCAAAAGGAATTTATAGATAAATTTGCAGAATAAACTACTATAGGAGAATTGATGGACGAGTTGTTCTCCGCCTCCATGAGTTTGAAGGAAAGGGTCAAAGACTTTAGTCAAATATTTACCACAATATTAAACAAATTCCATCCCGAAGCTAAACCTACTCAGGAGTTGCAAATCGAAGTATATGCTAATGCTCTCCCAGCTTCTATTTCCATGTTTGTGAAGAGGGATGCCAAACAAACCCCAAATGAGAATTTTGAAGAAGCCAAAATGATAGAGTTCCAAATAAAAGGATGCAAAGAAGGCTAGTTCCCCTTAGTTAAGAAAGAAGTTCAACCTCTTCCCAGGACAGGGCTATTTCTTACTAGACCCCCAGGGAAACAAACATAACAAGCTCCTAAAAAGTGAAGTGGGGACATAGAGGACTTACAACGCATGGTCAAAAGGATATCAAACGAAATCATAGACATGAAAAGAAGTGAAGGGGAGGGAAACCAAGGTTAGAGGCCCTATAAGCCTTTCTTTAAAAGGAATCCAATGTTCAAAGCAATTGAACCTCCACCAACCAACTTAAACATTGATTTGGGAAATGTAGCATCCAACTCTTTCTACACTTATCACCAAGAGAACCACTCTGAAAGAGACTTCCCTCAATGGGTGCATGCCATGAATTTGATGGTCAACTAGTTTCTAGATGAAGTCTACCTGACCGAACAACCAATTGGCTCTAGTATGAATATTTTTTATCAGGAGGAAATTGCTCCACCAAAAGAAACAACCATGTTGATATGGGATCCTAACCTAGCCATGCCATCCGATGACCTATTTGAGGTTCAAGAACCACTTGCAGAAGTCTTGGTTGTGCAAACATGAAGTAGGGGTCAACCTGTCTCGAACGAACTTACTACGACCCAAATTTTGGGAGGGAGACCATCTCCCGATCACCTGAAAGAACCTTTTTCTCCCTGAAGAAACCCTATAAGCATACATACACGAGAATCACCCAAGATGGATTACAACATAGTTGAAGATTTGAAGAATTTGAAGGCTAATATATCAGTTATGGACATATGTAGAATCCCTCAACAAAAGGACTTCTTGTTACAAGATTTGAAATCAATAAAGAATTCTACGAAAAGCACTGACCAGGGAAGAAATCTAAATCCCACAGATTTAGGAAATAAACCAACTGTGAACGCCTGCTTTGAATATAAGAAGGGAACGCCTTTCGTCCCACTGTTCCTTTTAACATTTGAAGTCTTCAACATAAACCTCCATAACTACTTGGTCGATTCAGGAGCATCTTCTAATGTTATGCCCTTATCTATTTGCAAAATATTAAACGATGTTCCTCTGAAAAGAGATAAACATGTAATACAACTAGACAGAACCCAGGTGAAGGTTATGGGAGAACTAAAATATGTGATGATCAGAATAGCGACTCACCCTAAATATGTGCAAGTAATCAACATTATCGTAGTAGATATCCCAAAATCTTATGGATTGTTATTAAGTCGAGATTGGTCCAAAAAGTTAAATGGATACTTTAGCACAAACTGGGGACACCTTTGTCTACCCTTGAAGGGACAAAAATATGATCAGAATTGATAGGGAAAGATATATTAAACATACTGTTATTGATCTAGAAACCATAAATGAACCCTCATCGACAGATTTCCCTGTGCTAGGAAATTATTCCTGTGATTCCTACTTTGGGAATTTCTCCCCTCTCTCATCTGATGTCCCTCTTACTCAAAATTTTGAAATGATTTTTCGAGAGGAATTGCCGACTGTGGCGGAGGAAACCCTCTTCTACCAGGAACCTGCGTTAGAAATCATAGAACTAACAGGAAGAAAAGAGGAAAGTAACATGAAAGAGGAAGTTGATACATCTTGCCCACAAGTTTGGACCTTATATTTTGATGGATCTAAATCACAGGAAGGGTCAGGAGGAGGGTGTATCCTCATTAATACGAAGGAAAAATGACATTTCATGCCCTATAGACTAGAATTTGAATGCACAAATAACATTGCTGAGTATGAAGCTCTAGTACAAGGGTTAAATAAATCCATAGACCTGAACGCCTAAGAATTAAAGGTTTTTAGAGACTCTGAAATCATTTTTAGACAAATAAAGAATACTATACATTACAATTCTCCACACCTGAAGAATTACCAACATGAAGTGCACAGGATGATAGAACATTTTAAAGATTTCAACATTACAACAATCCCCAGAAAAAAGAACATTCTTGCTGATTCTCTGGCCACTGCTGCTTCACGGCTATCACCTCTAGAGGATTATGAAGCCACTCGGTTCACTGTAGAAATGCTATATAAACCCTCGGTGCCTAACAATATTTCTAATTGGAAGGTTTTTGAAGGAGACAAACAAATTATAAAAATTTTGACCAATCAGGACAATTTTAAAGACTTGGCCATTGACGATGAAGTATTTCATGAACAATCAACAGAAACTGATCCCCATATGAATCAACCAAATGAAAAATCGAAGTATCACATGATACCGAAGGGGATAACCAATTTAGAAAACCTTTTTTACCTAAAAGAAATATTTAAGGGGTCAAAAAATGTGAAGAGCGGTATTTCCTATCCCATGAATGAAACAATAAATCTCGGAACATCGAAAAACCCAAAAAACATAAACCTTGACAAGACCATATCTAAAGAGGAAAGGAAATACTATCTCAAAATCTTCAGACAGTATCAAGATGTCTTTGTGTGGTCCTACTGAGATCTAAAAACTTATGATACTTGTATCATTCAACACACCATCCCTTTAAAACTTGAAGTGAAACCCTTCCAATAGAAGCTTCGAAAGTATCACCCTTCCCTAGAACCTCTCATGTGTCAAGAGTTAAATAAACTGTTGGATGCCAAGATTATCTTCTAGGTTAGACACTCTGCGTGGGTAGAAAATTTGGTTCATGTATGGAAAAAGTTTGGGGATATCCACCTATGCGTATATGTTAGAAACCTCAACAGAGCTTCAGAAAAGGACAACTACCCAGTTCCACCAATGGAGCAACTCCTGCAGACCATGTTTGGCTCTGAGATTTTCTCCTTGCTGGATGGTTTCTTAGGTTACAACCAGGTTCTAGTTTTAGAAGAAGACTTCTTGAAAACTACCTTCCAAACCAAGTGGGGAACATTCACCTACAAACGCATTCCTTTTGGGTTAATCAACGTAAGAGAAACCTTCTAGAGGGATATGGACGTGGAATTTCAGGGAATAATGAACAAGTGTGTAGTAGTTTATTTGGATGAAGTAATTGTGTATTCACAGAACAAAGAAGATCACATCCAACACTTAACCCATATTTTTGAAAGGTGCAGGAAATATGGCATATCCCTAAACCCTAAGAAAACTATTTTCAGTGTCAAGGAAGGTAAGTTGTTAGGACACATTATATCTCAAGCAGGAATCCACATAGACCCAAAAATAATTAAGGCTATAGCACAACTTCCATTACCTCACAACAAAAAGGTTATACAGTCGTTCTTCAGGAAAATCAATTTTGTGAGGAACTTCACCCCTGATTTCGCGGAAACTATCAAACCCCTACAAAAAAGATTCATAAGGATGTCGAGTTTAAGTGGGACGATGAACGAAAGGAGGCTTTCAACAATATCAAAACTGCAATCTCTCAAGCCCTAGTGTTGCAAAGTGCCAATTTCAACAAAGATTTCTTCCTCTATACTTTCGCCTCCGACCAATAGTTAGCCACAGTATTAACTCAGATGGATGATGACAAAAATGAATCCCTGATATTGTTCATGAGAACTAACTTCTACGGTGTTGAACTAAAATATCCTTCTATATATAAGCAGGCCTATGTGGTATACAAGGTGGTAAAACACTTCATATCTTACATCCTCGAGAATCACACCAAATTAATCATGCCTCACCCCGCAGTCTGATCCCTATTTACTCAATAGGAGATGGGGGAAAGAAGAGGGAATTGGATGGCAATTGTTCAAGAATTTGACCAAGATACAAAACCTACTAAATTGTTTAAAGGACAAGGGTTATGTAAATTGACAGCGGAAGCTCAAGACCAAGTAAATGAATACCTTGGATGGGAGAATGAAATGGCATTATAGTGTGGTGAAGATTCATACATTTCCCCAGGACAAGAGTCTTGGTATGAGAAATTGAACATTATGGGACTTGCCCAGAAATCCTAAACCCTAGGGAAAGGAGATCTCTCAGGTTAAAATCCACACAATATCACCTCATAAAGTCGGTACTCTTTCGGGTTAATTATGATGGGGTACTTTTACAATGTCTCGAACATGAAGATGCATACAAGGTTCTGAAGGATCTCCATGATGGTCCTGTAGGTGGAAATTTTGAGGGGGACACCACCACTCATAAGATAATGAGAGATGGCTATTATTGTCCCACTTTGTTCAAGGACGCTCACACATACGCTAGAAACTATAAAATTTGTCAAATAAGCGTTGGGAGGGAGAAGAGAGAAACAATTCCACTCCAACTAGTTACCGTTTCTAGTCCTTTTGAGAAATGGGGGTTAGATATCATAGGTTAAATTACACCAAGTTATTCAAAACAACATAAGTACATACTTACTGCCACCAATTATTTCACAAAATGGGCAGAAGCCATTCCTCTGACCCATGTAAACGAGAAGGTGGTTATCCAATTCATAGAAAAACAATTAATCACAAGGTTTGGTGTCCCTTCTGTCCTTGTCTTCGATAATGCAACTTACTTTTCTTCCACCCTATTAACATAGTTTTCTCTAGACAAAGGAATTATAATTAGATACTCTACAAACTATTATCCATAGGGAAACAAAGTGGCATAATCAACTAATAAGAACTTAGTAAGAATATTAAAGAGTACGTTTACAGACAATCAGAAGAACTGGCATAATTCACTTCATAACGCTTTGTGGGCCATTAGAGTCACACCCAAAGAAGCTATAGGGAACTCCCCATACTTCCTGGTATACAGGCAATAAGCCATTCCCATGAACGAGCTTTATCTTCCATCTCTTCAACTTGCCCAAGATTCTAGAGGGGATCCCTCATCAGTCATACAACAAAGAATTGACACCCTGCTCATGCTATAAGAATAAAGAGAGAAAGATAAATCAAATTTCATATCCCACTAGTAGATAGTTAAAAGGTGGTTTGATAAACATAAGGCTAAAGAGAAGGATTTTGAAGTAGGAGACTTAGTCCTAAAGTGGGACAGAACAGATGAGCCTGAAGGAAAACATTCTAAGTTTCAAAACCTATGGCTCGGACCTTTCCAGGTGGCCGAGAAGATTGGGTTAGGCACATATCGACTGCAAAATCTAAGGGGGGAACCTGATGCTCACCCAATGAATGGCCCAACCCTAAAACAATATTTTCATTTATATATATATATATATATATATATATATAATAAATCTCTTGTGTCATTCTAGATACGTTGTTTTATCTTTTGCATTTATAGATTTTTTGTTCTATTGTTTGTGATTGTGCTTCTGTGATTTTGAAATATTGTGTTTAGAAAAACAATGGTTGTCTTCAAATCATATGACATATCGAACTCTATTCCTAACTTGTCACTCACATACCAACATAGAAACGCTGAGGAACCTATGGTTATTTCAAGAAATTATTTATCTTACTTGCGCAGATGAACAACTTTGGAGAAATGAAAAAGTGTCTACTTAGTGGTATGGTAAAAACCTTAAGGGAAATACGGTAAGCTGGAAGGGACTACAGGCACCTCAAATACAGAGCTAGT
This sequence comes from Picea engelmannii, assembly GCA_009831015.1. Lineage (NCBI taxonomy): Eukaryota > Viridiplantae > Streptophyta > Pinopsida > Pinales > Pinaceae > Picea > Picea engelmannii. Next base: position 72,180 of record ML810722.1, read on the forward strand.
AAGTTTCACCTTAATCATCTCATTTTGAAACTAACAGATGTCCTCCTCTCCTGTTCGCTCATTCTGTTGAAGTAAAAGTCAACTATATCAAATGAGTTCAGAGTAGGAGAGGGTATTCAAATATCTTTACCGGGGATATGGACGCTCGCTGACATTGGAGCAATATCTGTGACATCGGGGTGACTCCACCAGAGCTATGGACGCTCTTCGGTAGCAGAGAAACACTATAGCAAATGCATAAGGGTAACTAAAAGGCCTAGTTCCAGTGAATTCTTTACTGGAATCTTTTCAAAAGGGGGCATGAGTAAAGGTTATAGGAAAATAAGGTGGAATAAAGGTAAAAAAAACCCCACAGACAGGCCTAGATGCATCAACCATGGAAATGCCAAATGCAAGGGTAAAAGAGGATCTGACGAAAACTAGTTAGGTCCCTAATCAAATTTTTCATCATCCGAGCCCAAGGAAGGAACAAAGTTTTTTCTTTCGCTCAGTGAGTCTCCATTTGTTGAGAACTCAACACACCCTAAAAATAATATGTTTTATTTTCACTTTTTGGGTACCACTTAATTTTTCACTGTCTGAATTCGATTTTCTGTTGATAAATGTTGTGACTTTTCTTGTTGTATTAATTCTCATTAGATATTCAGGTTTGTTTCACCTGATGAAAATCCATGAATTAAAAGGGCCTAACAGTTAAGTAAGGAATCAAAATCCAAAATGCTTCACCCGATGCGCTCAAGATTCAACATCAGAAGGAATTAAGAGGTGAAAATGAAACACTCGGAAAACCTCAATTGTTGAGTGCCCATATTCATCGGCATCGGTGAAAATGAAGTTTTGTTTCATAACAATGATCACACATGGACCTCGCCGATAGCTGATCCCCTTTGACATCACTAAAAGGCGAAGGGAGTGAATGTTAAGGAAGGAGGAAAAAATATCACCGTTAACTGATACCCGATGCGCTTTTCGGAGTCGGAGAAAACTGAATCATGATGAACATTGTGACCATACTAAAGATTTTTCCCTGATCATCGAATCTCGAAGCATTTCGGGATCGACGAATTTTTGAAGAAGCCAAACCATAGGAAAATATGCGATAGTTTTATCCTCGATACCTTTTCGGCATCGATGAACTCATGTTTATTTTAGAACACATAACTTGAATAAATCCTCAACTCCGACTAATTTTCACAAATTAAGTCACTAGACAATGCCACGTATCTGTGCTCGACTGAGAAACCATACAACCTAGATCAACCCTGAGTCCCTTTTGGTTCCTAAGGTCCAAGTCACACCTCTGAGTCAGTTTCCATGTCAACACCATATAATGAAGTCGATCAACGTCAGATGTTTTCGACGAAAGGATATCAACGAAAACATTCATAGCACATCACTGCTCCTCGATCCATCCACTGAGAAAACGACACGATGGGACGTTTTAGCACTAGATATGATTAGATTTTGAGCTTTTAAGAGGTTAATTAATGCCAAATATCACATTAGTTGCTACTTCATGTGAGAATAAAAAAAACCGTTTGAAATTACCGATAGAGCACATTACCCTCTATGCCTCCATCGTCAACCCATGATGAATTCAAGTCATAGAGATTCAGCGACAGATTTGTTTGAATTCCACTCATCCCTCGAACTAATTGTTTGATACGATGCGATAAGTTATTCCCCGTTTAAATTCTCTTGGGCCATTGTATATGAAACTTTTATGTGCGCAAAGGAGTTTAAGAGCATCCAGAGAAGCAAGATGAGAAATTCAAAAAGCTTCTGAGATCCCGTGAGTATCAAACAACTAGGTTTAGCAAGCGTTACATGTATGTACCAGTTTGTATTTTCTGTGTTTTCACTTCATATATACATTTTTATCCAGTGTTTATCTATACACAGGCCCTAAAAGATTGATTTCTATTGCGGGAAAAATGCCTCTGAGAAAGCCGAACACTAGGCGATCACCAAGGGCGCCCAAGCTGAAAGAACCAAATGTAGGAGAAGGCTCTTCTTGAGGGGGAAAAAATTAGTTAGAATTTGCTCCAAGACTAGAACTGGTTATTAAAACATCCACAAAGAAATCTTTCAGTCAACCTCCGGCCTTTAGAGACATGGAGGCAAGCACATGGACCAATACGACACTCACACATTGGGGAGAAATATTCAAGAAGATCAATCGAGAGGAATTCCTTAAATACACCCCACACAGTGACCCAGATTTGAGAGCGCTTGATGACCAGGTATTACCAAATATCCGACGGTCGTACCTGCACATGGTAGCAAGAAAAACCCTGATGTTTCCCTATATAGAGCTACTACAATGGATCATTGACCACACGGACACGCAGAAGTTCCTAATCAATGATGAAAATGGTGAGTGTGTCATATTTTTCATTTTGGTGGAGGTATAGAAGTACTACAAGATCAGAGACCCGAAGGAGTGGCTGAATAATGATTTCGTGGTGAAATTCTATGAGCGCCATGAGACCAACTGGGTAATGGCCTCATGGTGGTGAGAAGATAAGAAATTCACCAACCGGACCTCCGGCTGGTACCAAACGACCATCCTAAGAGAACCATACATCTTCTTAATGGCACTCATCTGTCAGTTGTATGTGGCGAAAGACTACTCTAGGTTTTCGGAGGCATGGATGCCTCTAGTGTACACAATATCTATCTCCGAGAGTGGCTTCAATTAGGGAGATATCATTTCCAAGCAGTTGAGCATCTGCATACAACAGGCTTATAAACCAAAAGAAGTGGAGACTCCAGCCTTCTACATGGCATCATATTTTCTAGATGTCATGTGTGCCAAAAACATCTTCGCCGGCATGAACCTAAGCTGGCATGTCGCAGAGCTCTCGGTCCATGTATATTTCAGTGTCTTATGGGAGAACAAGTACAAAACATCCTACTCCCTCATCTGTGATGAATTCATTGCACGCATTCATTTTATTCTTTTCAAGAAAGAATGTCCAAAACTATCGACTGCGGCTAAAAAGTTGATATCAAGGGTCAGCCACTGGTATCTGGACGAACACAATACCTACATTAGGGTATTCAGGGCCACTGGAGCACCCCATCTCCTGCCAGCACATGTCCCTGAATGACTTTTGGTGGGAGAGATCTGCTACCATACCATCCTACAAGGTTACAATGCTATCCTGGTCAAAGATAAAAAGTGGGAATTTATACCGTATAGATTGCATGTCGGCTTCTACCAAGTGATAGACACTGCCCAAGCCAAGTAGGAAGGGTTGAACCAATTAGAATTCAGATTCCAGACTGACCGGTTCCGGAAGCACGAACCAAAGGTTTTAGTCCTGAAACATGCTTCTTGAGTGTCGTCCTACTGGCCATATGCCCATGACAAATTCGAAGACGAAGTCTTCACGTAAAATTCCCATGACTGGGACAAGGTGGTGGCATGGACAACTGATCCCAAAATGACCAAGTTCAGAGCCATGAGTCTATACGAACAAAAAAAAACCATAGAGCAATTGGTTCAAGAGGCCCTCAGGGCTAGAGAAGAAATGATAGCGATCGAAGCAAAAGTTCCCCAGGAAGCGGCCGAAGCAGCAGAGATTCCCTAGGTAGCCCCGATGCAAGGTAGAGGTATCCCCATAGCTCAGGATGTGAAAGCGAGGGGGTTAATCATGATAGAATATGTGCAATGGATAATTGATCAGTTGGAAGATGAACTAGACCTCATAAATATGACAAGGCTCCCTCTAGACAACCCGGATAGAATCCAGACGGGCCCAAGTGGCCCTAAATTCATAGAATTTGATGAAATCACTGGGTTAGACGACCCTGAATTTACAAATCCACCAGCTGGATCGCTGACAGGTGTTTCGTATCTACCAAAGAAAGTCGGAACATCAGGGAGGAAAAGTGCATTAGACCCCTTAAGCAACATGATAAAAATATATGATGATGATGAGAGCCCAGAGGTATCCCTTGTGACCCCTGTGCATATCGAAGAGGAAAAGGAGCCAGAGAAGACATATTCCCCAGTTCCCGATTCTCAGATTTAGGGGCTCCCACAGAATGAACAAGAATTTGAGAGTGTCTTAGACACTGAGCTGCCCAATGTACCAGAGACCCAAGCAGACATTTTGAAGGACGAGCCACGAGCTAGTGAACAAAATGAAGGTGCTTCATAGCAGGAAATCGACGTCTCAATGACTGATGATCAAGTAAGTACTGAGTCAACCCCCGATGCCTCAATTCCAATTATTACTCAACTCCCCAACAAGCGACAAACAAAAGATGGACCTTCAAAAAAGAGGGAGGAAGTTCAAGAATCTAGTCTTGAAAAAATACATACCATCGGGAATATGGAGAACACACTCACCTAGGGGGATAAACAAATTCTTGAACCCATGGATAAAGTATCCGACATACATGCCATCACTTATGATCGGAAAAGGAAGGATATCATCTAGAGAACCATCAAGAAGAGGAGGATCACTCTAGATCGCTCCATCCTCATCACCACAGAGGAAAATATGATAAAAAACGAGCATGCTAAGACATACGAAATCATCGGTGTAGGGATGGAAATCACAGATGCCACCCTAGACAGAGCTAAAAGAGATGAAGAGGAGCTGGCCACTACTGTAAAGGAATTGGAACATCTACGCTACTTGGTGAAATACTACCAGGACACCACATAGGCTGCAATGTACCTAAGGAGAGAATTAAAGGAGGCCTACAACAAGTTTACAGATGAATAACACATATTCACTGCAAGGATAGCCAAGCTTCAGGAATACACCCTCATGGCACTTGCAATGTGAAATGATATGGAGAGGTGGTACAAGAAAGCACAACAAGCCATGGAAAGAATCAAATATATCATCGCGATGCAAAAGGGTCGAGATGCCGAAGAGCACGACATTCAGGTGCTAATGGAAAGTAACATCGACCGCATAAGGAAATAGGACGAGTATTGGGATAAAATGTCCTCAGTGTTGGAAAACTAATAGGGGGGGGGGTGAATCAGTTGTTACTATGCTTAAACGATTATGCCAATTTTAAACTCTTTAGAGAACACTCAATGATGATCACAATGTTGCAGGGAAGTAAACAATAGAATATCAAGCATCAATCACACACATGAAATATATAGAGACAAACATTTCTTGAGAAAACCCATAAAGGGAAAAACCTCTTCTTCTTGATATGATAAGTAATATTTATTTTCTTTACATTATCATTCTTAGGAGCTCCAACTCCTCTTGAAGCTACAACCTTTGTTTTACAAGAAGAAACTTCCTGAGAGCACCAACTCTCTGGTTTCTCTAGCACCCACTAGAAGGAAGCACCAACTTCCTGAGCATTCTAGCACCAACTCCTAGTTACACAGGAACCAACCAATATAACAGAGAATAATAGTTCTTGCTTGCACCACACTGCCACCCTGGTTTGTCTAGCTGCAACCAGATGGAAGTTACAACTCCCTATGTTCAAGAACCCACTTGAAACTCAGAGGACCACAATCCTCCCTAGCACCTCCCTAGCACCCTAAAATATTAATATTTGATTTTTACAACTTTATCACAGTGATACAACATTTATCTATGGCTTACCAGTCTCATCACTATTCTGCTACACTGGTCTACTCTGCCTACATTAGTGTCTCTCTTAGCACTTCTGCTGCACTTTCTATTCTTCTCTTAGATATGCATTTATGTTCCTTGCTTCTTCTGCGCTTCAGCACTTGGACACTACATGTTTCTCCTCGCATGAATCACTCTCAACAATAGCAATAATCTCTTCTATGTTCTGTATGTTTTTGTCACATCGAGTCCTCTGCTTGATCATCATCACAACTCTTCGTCTTCTTTGGTAGTTATACTTAGTGTGTTCATCATCTATAGTCATTATGCTCAGATTCCTTAGCTTCTCTAGCTGTCGAAACTCTTCCTATTCTCTGTCAGTTACAACCAGTCAATTATGGCTTCTTTGGCTTCTAGCCCCTTCCTTCACGTGACCACCGGTGGTGACCAAGAGCTTATTCAAAAGGTGCTTCCCGATTTCTATCTAGTGAGCACTAGCTCCATTTCACGATATGACCTTGGGCTTTGAGCTTCATGTGACCAAGTGATTTCGGGCGCGTCCAAAGGTAGTTTACACCAAACTTCTTTTTTCCCCGCAATTCACCACAAGCCTCCACGCATCCTTTCTCCAAAACCATGGTTTCAATTGCGGCCCGCTCATGAAAAATTAGGGCCCAAACATGTTCTGGCCCCACAATGGAGCATGATCATCTATCTCATGATCTTGACGGTGCTCTTGAACAGACGATTTATATCTGTCCTCTCAAGTCTGTAGACCATATCTCTCCTTCCTCCATCAACGATTGAGGTTTCCTTCATGATCCGGGCTCCGGGAGTTTCAACTCTCAAACCCTGTTGCTGCTAATTGGATATCTTCCAGAATGGAATATCTGCTGACATCTTTCCTCTTCAATCGATGGATCTACCTTATTTCCTTTGTCCATGCACAATCCTTGGTCTCAACGATCATATGACATGTGTCCCTCAAAACCAATGGACGAGATCGATTTCACGATCCAGGCTCCGAGAGTTCATGATCCAATGATGCGTGTCCCTCTTGGATCAACAATCAAGATCTCCTTCATGTCTCCCGACTTCAGATATTTTAATTATCAAACTCTCGTTCATCCTTCCTTTGCTTTTTCCTGGAGTTGACAATCCACTGATGCATGTCCTCTTTAATCCAACGACTATCCTCCACTCCGGGACTTCGGCCTTCGAGACTTCGGGTCTTTGGGCGAGTACTGGTGGTAAAAATCCTGAATAAAACTCCCAGAGTGATGTAAATCTTGCATCACTTGATGATGTGTCATGAGTTGAGCAACTTCCACTTATCACTCAGATTTGTGGTTTCCGCGTACCTGAAATGCCAAATCAACTTGAAAATTGTCATTTTCTGATTGCACCATGTGTCCTTGCTAACATGGTCTACTGACGTGTATGACATATGTCCTTATCAAATCAACGGTCCTCGTGTCGAGTTTTTGAACATGAGACAACCCTGACTCTTCCAACTCCCGATATCTGAAATACTCTAGTTCAATTTCCCACGTCCCTCTGTGATCCAACAGTCCAGATATTATCGAGACTTTGCATTTCACGAGTTCCTACAACTATTACCTTTGACTTTTCTAGTTCGCGAGTCAGCGAAATGCTAATCTCTCACCACGTGTCCTATGGATCCAACGGTTCAGATCTTATCGTGATTTCACATTTTGCAGAGTTAGAGGATGGATCTCGGCCTTATCCTCTTCACAATTATACTGGATCTGACGGTTGTTGGTCCTCGATGCTCAAATCCAACAAATCAGATCTGTACTTCTCCTCTACGCTTCCTCTAGTTACTGGACTCTGATCTAATGAACATTGGTTATTTGGGATTCGTGATCCAATGACCACTATCACTCCTCCTCCTGAGCTTTGTCTTTCTCAAATATCTAAGTTTCAAAGGCCACAAACTTTGATCCTTCTGCAAGCCTTGATGTATGGGATCTCATCTGCGCATCTCAGAACGCTATCTCTCCTGAGATTTGGATTGCACACTCTACCAGTAATCATGCCATCGTTTTTGTTGTTCTTTTTTGTAGCGTGCCATCGTCACTGTTGTTATTACCATCAATGACAAACACACTTTGCCTGTAAGCATGCCAACAATATCCCCCTTTGGCATTGATGGCAACCCTGATCGGCTACACTATTCTCCAACTGTAGCATCTGGACCACTCCTTTTCTCCCCCTTTGACATCAATTTCAAAGAAAACATGATCCCCCTGATCTATTGTAGTACTTGTTGGAGGTATCAGATATTCAATCAATACATACTCACCCTGACAGGATGGACCCTCTTAGGTTGATAATGGGTTCATGCCTAACTTCTCGCATAGATACTCAAACTGATATTTTGCAAGCGGTTTAGTGAATATATCAACAACCTGATCTTTGGAAGGAATCTAATGAAAATAAACAATAGTGCTGGTCACTTGTTCCCTCAAGAAGTGATACTTGATGGGTATATGCTTGGTCTTGGAGTAAAACATAGGGTTCTTTGACAGACTGATTGCACTGGTATTATCACAATGAATTGGGATCGATGTAGTACATTTTACCTCCAAGTCTGTAAGTGTCTAAATCATCCACAATACTTGGGTACAACATGCGGCAGCTACAATGTATTTGGCTTCTGTAGTTGATAAGGAAATGGAACCTTTCTTCTTGCTCAACCATGATACATGGGAATATCCTAAGAAGAATGCACCTCCAGTCATTCTTTTCCTTTCATCCACACAATTATCCCAATCAACATCTAAATAGACTGATAGTTGAAAATTTTGATTCCTAGGATACCATAGGCCATAGTCCATTGTTCCTTTCAAGTATCTGAATATTCTTTTGACAGCTAACAAATGACTCTATTTAGGTGCAGCCTGATATCTTCCTACCATTCCAACAACATGCATTATGTCTGGATGGGATGTTGTGATGTACAATAGGCTACCTATCATAGACCTATATGAACTCTGATCAACATCAGGTGAATCATCATCCTTTCTTAACTTACATCCAGTGACCATAGGCGTGCTCATACATTTAGAATATTCCATTTGAAACCTTTTCAACATTTCTCTTAGATATTGTTCTTGAGAAATAAATATTCCTTTAGACCTCTGAGTAATTTTTAGGCCAAGAAAAAATGATAGTTCCCCTATCATAGACATTTCAAATTCAGACTGCATGGAAGAAGCAAACCATTTTACCAATGAAGCATTATTACTACCGAAGATGATGTCATCTACATATACCAACACAATGAGCAGAGCATTAACTTCTGTTTTGATATATATATTTATATCAGTTGTTCCTCTCTTGAACCCTTTGTATTTTAGATACATATCCAGTCTGTGATACGAGGCACGAGGAGCTTGTTTCAACCCATATAAGGATTTCTTCAGCTTGCAAACAAATTCAAGGTTATCTGACAATTGGAAACCCTCTGGTTGTTTCATATAGACTTATTCTTTTAGATATCCATTTGGAAAAGCCGACTTGACATCCATTTGGTAGACTTTAAACTGCTTATGACAATCATAGGCAAGAAACATTTTAATACCTTCTAATCTTTCTACAGGCGCACATGTTTCATCAAAGTCCAGTCCTTCTATTTGAGCATATCCTTTGCAGAACATTCTAGCCTTATTTCTTACAATCTTTCCTTTCTCATTCTTATTTTTGTAGACCCATTTGGATCCTATTACATTTTTATTTGCTAGCCTAGGAACGAGTTCCCAAGTGTCATTCTTTTCAATCTGGTCCATTTCCTCATTCATTGATTTTAACCAATTTACATCTTGTCTCGCTTCATTAAAGTTCTTGGGTTCCACCATGGATATGAAGGCTATATGTGATTGCTCGGTGTTTTTGATTATCCTTCTCCTAGTTTGTACACCTTTGTCTTTCTCACCAATTATCTGACTTGCAGGATGATTCTTTTGAGTAATTATGGAGGAAGAATTTGATGATGTCTATTGATTTGAGTCTGCCTGAGTATTTTCATCTTCATCTGACTTAGAGCCTTCTTGTTCTAATAAGGATGATTCTTTTGAGTAATTATGGAGGAAGAATTTGATGATGTCTACTGATTTGAGTCTGCCTGAGTATTTTCATCTTCATCTGACTCAGAGCCTTCTTGTTCTAATTCTTGGACCTGTTCAACTTCAAATTCACCTATATCCTCTGTTGTTGATTCAGCATTGTTCACCTCTCCTACTGGGACTCCTTCATCAAATTTTATGTCAATAAAATCAACCAATTTATGCAGCCTCTTATTGTAGCATCTGTATCCTTTAGTGTTTTATCATAACCTAAGGAGATTCCTTCATCATCCCTGTCATCATACTTGCCAAGGTTCTCATTATTATTCTTTATGTAGCACTTACTCCCAAAGACTTTGAAGTGTTTGATTGTATCAGGTATTCCATGCCACAAATCATAAGGTGTCTTGTCATTGTCTGCTCTGAGGTGAGATTTATTAAGAATATGGATTGTTGTATGTATTTCTTCTACCTACTAGGTTTGAAAAATGTTCTTCTAATTCATCATTGACCTGGCCATTTGCTGAACTATTTTGTTTTCCCTCTCAACTAATCTGTTTTGCTGTGGGGTTCCAGGGATTGTGTACTCTCTTTTGATCCCATGTTTATCATAGAATTCCTTGAAATCACTTGACATAAATTCTCCTCCTCTGTCTGATATCACAACCTTTAATCTGTTGCATGTTTGATTCTCAGTTACAACCTTAAATATTTTAAATTTCTCAAATTCTTCAGCTTTTTCTTTGAGGAAAGCAACCCAAGTGAGTCTGGAGTAATCATCAATGATAAGCATGAAGTAGTTTTACTTCCCTGTGCCTTCCTATCTTGATGGTCCACATAGATCCATATGAACTAATTAGAGTGGTTTCTCTATTGAAGTAGAGTTCTTGGATTTAAACTGTGTCCTGGTTATCTTTCCTACTTGACAGAGTTTACACACATAATCTTGTGGCTTCGATATTCTTGGAAGATCTTTTACTACCTCAAGATTTTTGAGCTTGATTAAGTGGTCAAAGTTTAGATGTCCAAGTCTCCTATGCCATAACCAGCTCTCATCTTGTTTTCTTAGATGACACTCTTCTCTATCTTCTTTCAGCACATATACATTATTATCTGTCCTTATGCCTTTAGCCACCACTTGTCCTGAGTTTACAGACTTTATCTTACAATCTTTGGAAATGAACACCACTTCACATCCTCTGTCACACATTTGACTTACACTGAGTAAATTATGTTTCAGCCCATCTACAAGCATGACATCCTGGGCTTTTCCTTTGCCATTACTTAAACTCACCATCCCTTTACCCTTGATTTTTCCCGGTTCATCATTTCCAAAGGTCACATTTCCTGTTTCACCTTTACTTATAGACATAAAATTATCCTCGTCTCTAGTCATGTTCTTGGAACATCCACTGTCTATATACCTGGGGTCCTTTTGTTTTTGAGCTGAAAGTACTAGTCCACAATTTTCACTGTCTTTATTTTTCCATGTGCTGAAATTTTTAGCTAAGGGTTTTATCTTTGTATCTGTTTTGTAATTATTCAGATGACAATTTGCATCTTTGTGGCCGAAGTTATGACAATTATAACAGTCAAGCTCATTGTTCAATAGGTCAAAGTGATTGGTGCTACGTTTTCTGTTCATTGGATTCTTAGTTATGTGTTGTAAAGATTGTTTATTTCTTGACCTCCTTAGTTGCACGTCTCTAAATTTAATTTGACAATTTGCATTTTTATGACCAAAATTAGAACAGTAAAAGTAGTAGCCATAGAAGAAATTTTGGTACCTGAAGGGTGGCCTTCTTATTGGAAATTGTTGCTCCATCTTCTGATCTCTTTGTTTTTTATCAGGGATCATCTTGTCTTTATTATCTTTTGGTGATGGATTACTCTCATGGTCTGATTGCCAGCTGACTTGGAACTTGATCATATTTACTGGCTCTTTGCTTTCTGTCTCTTTGCTGCTTGAACCACTTACATATCCTAAACGAGTATTCAAAAGGAGATCTCTGTTTGTTCAGAATGTCATTTAGTTCTGTTGAGTCTTTAATGATTGGAATATTTTGGAGATACACTGCTTTAAACTTCTCCATCTCTTTTTTGGTTTTTACTACCTCTTCTTCCAAGGCTTCACATATTTCCTTCTTTTATGATAACTATTGTCTCAGGATATCCTCTATATTCTTTTCCTCTTCTAACTTCACTTTTAGTAGGGAAAAGTCTTCAACAGGTTGTTTACCATTCTTTTCAAACTGCATCAACAACTGTTTTTGTTTTCTCTTCTTGAGTCTGAGTTTGTCAATCTCTTCTAAGGCACTGATTAGTTCATATCAACCACATCTTCTTCATCATTAACATCACTTCCTATGTTTTTATTATCATAATCCTCTTTGGCCATAAGCACAAATTCATTAACTTTATCTTCACAGGAAGAGTCACTATCTGTGTCTTCTGAAGAGTCATCATTGTTTACACATAAGCTTTTCTTTTTACCAAATCTCATGGGTTTGTACTTCTTTTCACCTTTAGAATTCTGATCCTTCTTCTTGTGTGGACACTTAGATGCAAAGTGAACTATATTTCCATAGTTAAACCACTTGAAGGGAAACTTTCCTTGATACTCACCTGATCCTTTCTTTAGTCTTCTCACAATTTTTTCTTCAATTTCATTAGGCTCAGATTCCTCATTCTTATCTTCTTTAAAAGAAGCTTCTATAGTGTTGGATTTATCTTTACCTATCCTCATTTCATATGCAGTAAACGTTCCTAGAAGTTGATAAAAAAAAAATTTCTTAGATCATTAAGTTCTTCTATAGCATAGACCTTTGGGTTGAACCTATCTGGCAGAGATCTCAAAATTTTCTGAACTAAAGAGGCTTCCTCAATTTTTTCACCAAGAGATTTCATTGCATTTACCAGTTCTTCAGATCTCATAAAGTAATTCCCAATATTTTCATCTTCTTTCATCTAAAGCTGTTCAAACTGTACTTTGTAGGTTTGAAGCTTGGCATCCTTTACCTTCTCATTACCTTCATAACTACTAATGAGTTTGTCCCACATGTCTTTGGCAGTTTCTAAGTGCATAACTTTTACAAATTATGCTTCCGCAAGCCCACTCAGAATAACATTCATAGCCTTAACGTTGAAGCTGAATTCTAGCTTGTCATCCTCATTAGCTAGTACAAATAGCTTTACATAACCAGTCTCTACCACATCCCAGACATCTGTACCTAAATCCATTATGTAGGTTCTCATCCTAACTTTCCAGAAGGCAAAGTTTGTTCCATTGAACAAAGGATCCTTATTGGTTGAAGTTCCTTCATGGCTTGACATGTTTAAGCTTATTGATCTACCATTAAATAAAAGGAGCTGGCTCTAATACCAATTGTTGGAGAAATGAGAGGGGGGGGGGGTGAATCAATTGTTACTGTGCTTAAACGATTATGCCCATTTTAAACTCTTTACATAACACTCAATGATGATCACAATGTTGCAGGTAAGTAAGCAATAGAATATTAAGAATCGATCACACACATGAAATATATAGAGATAGATATTTCCTGAGGAAACGCATAAAGGAAAAAACCTCTTATTCTCGATATGATAAGTAATCTTTATTTTCTTTACATTATCATTATTATGAGCTCCAAATCCTCTTGAGTCTACAACCTCTGTTTTACAAGAAACAACTTGCTGAGAGCACCAACTCTCTGGTTTCTCTAGAATCCACTATAAGGAAGCACCAACTCCTTGAGAGTTCCAACACCAACTGGATGGAAGCACCAACTCCCAGCTACATAGGAACTAACCTGTATAACATAGAACAATAGTTCTCCCTTGCACCACCCTACTACCCTTGTTTCTCTGGTTGCAACCAGATGGAACCTACAACTCCCTGTGTTCAAGCACCCACTTGAAACTCAGAGCACCACAATCCTCCTTAGCACGTCCCTACCACCCTGAAATATTAATATTTTCTTTTCACAATTTTATCACTATGATACAACATTTATCTATGGCTTACCAGTCTCATCACTGTTCTGCTACACTGCTCTTCTCTGCCTGCATCAATGTCTCTCTCCTCGCTTCTACTTTGCTTTTTGTTCTTCTCTTAGATATGCATTTTTGTTTCTTGCTTCTTCTGCACTTCAACACCTACAAACCACATGATTCTCCTTGCATGAATCACTCTCAACAAAAACAACAATATCTTCTATGTTCTGCATGTTTTTGTCACTTCGAGTCCTCTGACTGATAATCATCACAACTCTTCATCTTCTCTGGTGGTTATACTCAGTGTGTTCATCATCTGTAGGTGTTATGCTCAGATTCCTTATCTTCTCTAGCTGTCGAAATGCTTCATCTTCTTTGTTAGTTACAACCAGTCAATTATGGACTCTTTGGATTCTAACCCCTTCCTTCACATGACCAACGACGATGACCAAGAGATTATTCAAAAGGCGCTTCCCGATTTCTGTCTAGTGAGCGTTGGCTCCATTTCATGATATGAACTTGGGCTATGAGCTTCATGTGACCAAGCAATTTTGGGTGCGTACAAAGGTGGTTAAGAACAAACTTCTTTTCTCCTCGCAATTCACCACAAGCCTCCACGTTTCCTTTCTCCAAAACCATGGTTTCAATTGTGGCCTTCTCATGAAATATTAAGGCTTGAGCATGTTCTGGCCCTGCAATGGAGCATGACCATTGATCTCACAATCTTGACAGTGCTCTTGAACAGACGGTTCATATATTTCCTCTCAAGTCTGTGGACCAAATCTCTCCTTCCTCCATCAACGACTGAGGTTTCCTTCATCATCCGAGCTCCGGGAGTTTCAAATCTCAAACCATGTTGCTGTTGACTTGATATCTTCTAGAATGGAATATCTACTGACATATTTCCTCTTCAATCAATGACTCTACCTTATTTCCTTTTTCCACGCACAATCCTTGGTCTCAACGATCAGATGACATGTGTCCCTCCAAACCAATGGATGAGATCGATTTCACGATCCGGGCTCCTGGAGTTCACTATCCAATGACGTGTGTCCCTCTCAGATCAATGGTCAAGATCTCCTTTATGTCTGTAGACTTCATAGATTTCAATTCTCAAAGTCTCGTTCATCCTTCCTTTTCTTTTTCCCGTAGTTGACAATCCACTGACGCATTTCCTCTTTAATCCAATGGTTATCCTCCACTCTGATACTTCAGCCTTCGGTACTTCAGGTATTTGGGTGAGTGCTGGTGGTAAAACTCCCTAAGCAAACTCCCAGAGTGATGTAAATATTGTGTCACTCGATGACATGTCATGAGATGAGAAGTTGCCACGTGTCACTTGGATTTGTGATTTCCACATACCTGAAATGCCGAATCAACTTCACACTTATCATTGTCTGATTGCACCATGTGTCCTTGCTGATGTAGTCTACCTTCTGTCTCTTGGCATTCCTACATGTTTTTTCTATTTGAACGAAAAACAACACTTCCTGTAGCTGCCTTCACCTCATCCTGTCCATTTTATCATTTTAGGATGATCACTAGGTTATGAAAGTTGTTTGATTATTCTTTTATATTCATGTTTTCATGCTTGATTCATGACTAAAAGCATGAATCAAGCATGGAAACTTAGTTTTTTATTATATCTAGTTAAAACATGCTTTTAAAGGTTCATTGTGACTTACATCTATGCTTGCATGATTTTCCTTTTGAAGTTGGTTGAATGTTGATATAATACCCAAGTTGATTTGCATTTAGACTGTGAGCTTATTTATTTTGAATCCCTTGTGAATCAACTTTAATACCAAATGTCGATTCACATTTGATTTGTAAAAACATATCCATCCCAACCTTTGCAAATTGATTATGTCCATTACATGTCGTGGGAATTAAATGCACCAAAATCGTATCCTGTACTTTGTTTTGTCTGGCAGAATGAATTGATAGGCCTCTAATTTTAAGTTAAGGGTTTGTGTAGTGTGATGTACTCAGATATTTCATTACCTAGAGCGTTCAAACCCCATAACCAAGACCTTCATGTGTCTTCTATGATCACACAAGTTTTCTGTTTATTTTGTTTTCATGGTATCTGCTCATACTTATCCTTCTTACCACTACCATCTAAGCCCACAGATAGCTTGAGTCTCATGTATTACAGTCTCATAATACTCTCAATGGCCCCTATTGTTTCTTAATAAGAGGGTTAGTCAACTCATTTCGAGAAGTCTGCGTAATCAATCTAAGCCTCATGTGAGCTCGATCGATTTGAGCGAGATCCATGAGGATTCAAACTCTGAGATTGAAAGGTTTCTCGTAGAGGAAGATCCATATTGTCCCAAACCAGATCCTAATCAACCATTCAACTATGTTAACAATATCCCACCGTGTCTCGAGGATAGTAATGGGTTTACTAGTATTAAGCTCGGTCAAGGGCCGACAACAGGTAGCGTTGATGTTCTTGCACCCAATTATATGCTCCCTCAATAGATCGCCCCTGCTGTGCATTGCGAAGTCTTCTTACATTGGATTGGGAAGTACTATATGGATATCCCCATTCTCCAAGAAAGGATCAAATCTCTCACAACTCACAATGAATCGTTGGCAAAAGAAAAGTATGAACTCAAGGCAAACGAACTGAGACAAGATAAGCGTCTTAAAAAGACAGACAACATTGTCATAAAGAATGCTGATAGTGTGAATGACATAATAAATTTTGAGATATCTTGATCTTTGTTTAGTTATTTAGTTAAATGGTGAGATGATTTTTATTACAACCATGTTATTTAAAAAAAAAATCAAATCGTTTCAATTTGGATTTCTTTTACCAATATAAGACTGGCTACAGAATCATGAGATTCTATAGCCAAGTCATTTTCATATAAAATTTAGTAATTGTTTGTTAATAAAATACTTAACTTGTTCTCATTTCGTTTTTTTAGGACATGGTATATTTGATGCTGATATTATGGGATGGAACATGCTCAATCTAGTTGATTAGTTATCTCCTTTTGTGTATTTTGTAAATAGGGAAAACTTTCATAAATTTTGAAGATACAATTTGATCATGGGTAGCTGTAGGTCCCCATATTTGTATTGTTTTGATCTTATGGGATCTGATCTTATCCTCAGAGATAGGGAGATCAGATTTCCCAAAGACACTTTAAAAACCATGCATTTTGTAATTGACTGGCATCTTGGCCTGAAGCAGAAGATGGACGAATGATTCCAAGACTAAATGAAACACTACATTAGCATTTTGGCTTTAGCCTCTTGTGAATGGTTTTTTCATTAATGTTTTGTTAATCCTGGTATATTAATAGGTCTTGTAGCTTTAGACTCAATGATATATTATGTTTTGGGATACTCATGTTATAAATATTGTTCATAATTTGTTGCTTTAGATATTGACACTGTGATCATTTATTTAATTTAAATGACATGATTTCTCTTTGATTTTTAGTTAAATAATGAAATGCAATATGTTACATTTAGATTTATCTTACTGTGATCATTTGCGATCATAAGATCACATGATTTATTTGTATTACCTATTTTCTTATTAAATTTCAGTTACCAGTACAGGTTATGAATTTATTCAGAACATTTGCACTATAAGTCTATTGCAGATTTATCTCGTAGGCGTGGTAGCTGGATGTTTTTTGTTCACACAGAATCCCAGATACATTTCACAAACTAACATCAGGTTAGCTCCCTTATGTTTCTAATTTCTGTCAATTATGCATTAGTGAAACCAGAAAGTTTAGATCAACTTTTGACTATCTGTACATCTGTGTTTCATAGTCTAGTTAATTCATGATTTGTTAGATTTATATATTGAAAACAAAAAATATTTGAATGTGATTTCTTTAATTTATTCTCAAAATAAACTATTTTTACATTGATTTCGTAAGTTTCTATTAAAACTTGCAACGTATAAATTATGTACATAAGTGAGATTTGTATATTTTCTTCTTAAATACACCTACAATAGTTATATTAGAGTATATGTACATATATAATATAGTTTTTAGAAATTAGTTAGTTATTTATTTCTTTTGTTTGTTTTCTTTTTAGGACCTTAGATTGGCTAACAAATCCACTAAACCCGTCAGAGCAAGTTACACCAAACGAATTGGGTTAATTAGACAACCCTGGATTGGACTCGTTCTTCCAGTTGACGGACGATCAATTTCATCCGTCAACAAATGGCACTAGAAGGAGGGAATGATTGCAATTAATGGCACGTGGAATATGAAAGACTCCTACCCCACACACTCGCTCCCATATAGTAACACGTAGTTTCTCGGACAACAACGTTACTTCTGAAACAACAACTACCTCGAACGAAAATCCTAAGATTCCCATTGAACCAGTAACACCAGCTCCTGAAGTGACCAACATACAAGAAATTGTTCGTCAGTCACTTATAAGGAAACACAGTGCTCTGGCCCGTATCAGGCAACCTAGTATGCCTCTCAATCAACCTTTATATTTCTCGGATATCCGAGAGAAACTTGAAGTCACTAGTCTTCTTTTGAACCCTTTATGATATAATGCTATAGATCCTGCCAAACCCCTACTCTTGGAGTTGGAGGATCCGGTATCCTACTTTCCCCACCTAGTTCATATCCATCCACTTCGGGAGGAGAGTCATATGACAAAGGCAGTTCCTCGTTTGAACCATATCATCATTTGACACCACCTACACCTATGGAAAACCAAAACAATCCCACCAGACCCTAGCTCAATCAAGATGTCGTGGTTGTACCTGGACCTCAACACCCATTTCCAAAACACCCAAAAAAATATTTACCTAAATTTGATCCAGATTCTAAGCAATCTACTGAAGATCACATAAAGATGTTTATGTTGGCCATAAGGCTCCAAAGTGTAGAGCATGAAGACGTAGTATGCAGAATCTGTCCTTATACTTTTGAGGGAAATGCCTCCACATGGTATTTCTCCCAACAGCCCCAAACCATTGTCTCTTGGGATAAATTCGAAACCTGTTTCTTAGAGAAATTTGGAGACGATAAGTCCCCTGAGGTCTTGGTAATGGAACTCTCTAGCCTAAAAATGAACCCTAAGGAGAAAGTAAAAGATTTTAACCAGATATTCCTTATGTTAAAGAATTGAATTCTCGTAGATTCAATGCCTGCTGAGAGTCTGATTGTTGCATATTACACCAAAGATCTACATATTAATATAGCGATTTGGGTTAAAGGGTCTAAAAAATATACATTGTTGGAAGCGTTTGAAGAAGCCAGTCAAATTGAAAAGGATATATTAAGCTTAAAATACAATCTAAATAGTGCAATGAAACAACTTCATCTTCTAAGAAGAAAATAGAAATCCTTACGAGACCTCCCCAAGTCAAAGGTAAACTAGAAACTTTAGACCTGGAAATCTTGCAAAAAGATTTTCAAAAACTATCAAATCAAGTCATTGACTTGAAGAGATCAGTCGAGGAGGTATCCTCAAGCAAAGGAAGTTTTAAACCTCCTTTCAGAAAACCTTTCCCTCCCAACCGGCCAAATCAGACCACTGAAGGTCTCAATTTCGAAAGATTGCATCACGCTTTGCAAACCATTCTTGAAGCACATGATAATTTTGTTCCTCCTGAATATTTAGAAGACATAGTAGAGGAAGAAGTAGCCGAAGAAGAGGACTCATCTCCCAATATCTTTGGACACTTTTCTGATAGCATCTTTCAAGAAAGCTTTGAAACTGTTCACCCTTACAACACGAGAAGTAAAACACAAAGCAAACCGTCTTCTGAAATTAATAATAATGTGCCTCCAAAATAGTCGAAACAAGCTAAAATAAAACAAAGTTTAGCAACCCCAGTCTTAGAATATGACTGGATTGAAGATCTGAAAAAATTGAGGGCTAATATTTATGTTTATGAGCTTTTAAAATTTCCTCTTATTCCTGCAGAAAATGCATCAAAATATCGCAGAAAACAGTAAGAACAAGGATCCTAGCAGAAAGAAAACTACATAAATCAGTTCTAAATCAGCCAAAAAGATCCCCACTAAAAAGACATCCAAACTTTTGGATAAAAGGGATCTAACTGAAAAAACTGTATTGAATGTAGATAAAAAATTTTCAGGGACAACAACGAAAAATCAATAGAATTTTGTTGTTAATACTCGTAAAAATGTCCCGCCTTTCTTACTAACTTTTGAATTTTTCAATAGAAATGTACATAATTGCATGGTGGATTCCAGTGCATCATCAAATGTGATGCCTTTATCTATTTGCCAAAAAATTAACGCAGAAGTTCAACCTTCTAGTCTCAAAATCATTTAGCTCGATCGAACGAATGTTAAGGTAATCGGTGAACTTAAGGATGTATTGGTTAGGTTATCTTATAATCCTAAGGTTCACCAAATTATTGACATCATTGTTGTTGACATCCCAGAAGTCTATGGTTTATTTTTAAGCAGGGACTGGTCCGAGCAGCTGCATGGTTATTGTTGGAGCCGCCTTTGTTTTTTTTAGCCCGTCTCGGATTTCATGTCTTAATGCTCGAAATCGAAAGATGGTTTCCGTATTTTCCATCTATGGTTTCAAAATTTCTGAAGTCTTATCACGCGAGAAGTGATAGTTATCGTACTCTTGAGGCAAGTTCTACTTTTCGTCAAATATTTTTTCCCCTTTGTTCTACCTTGGGATTTCGTATGTCGGATTCTATAGATCACATAGTTCACACGTCCCGAACAATGAAACGACGAAATCGTTTTAAAATTTTACCCAGGTCAGTAACGAGAGTAAAATTTCTCTAAATTGCGGTTAAGCATCATCGGGGTTTCGTGTCTCGGTGTTTACTAAATCCAAAAGTCTTACTGTCATAACCCCGATAGCTGAAACCACGAATTCCTTGTTTTAGTAACCCATGTCAAGGTTAAAGGTAAAATCTTAGGAGTGGTTAAGTTCCGTCGGAAATTCGCAACTCGGCGTGTTTTCTTTTAAAAAGGTACAATGTCAAAGCCCCGAGTCACGAAGTCGCGATAAAGATATGAACATGATTAATTAAACACTTAATCTAATTTTATCCTCCCTTTTAATTAAAACATATCATCGCGATCTCGCGTTTTCTTAACTCGGCATAGAAACTTCCCGGAAGCTATACCTTCGAAGCTCCGAGTCGCGAAATTGTGATATAAATAATTACATAATTAATTAAGCGTCTAATCACAATTACATTTTTATTAACCAAAGTCAATCATCGCTATTTTGGGTGTTAGAGGCTCAAAGGGTTAAAGCAAAGATTCCCGATGCAGTGAGTACCGAAAGATTAATTAACTTTGGTAAAACCTGATTAATTGAACTAAGCCAGTATTTCCTATGATTTGATGCATGCACAGTTTACGAGGCAATCTTAATTCTTCCTTACACCAACTGACATTTCGAACCACCAAAATTTATGGCATTAATTAGAAACAAGGTGAATCAATGAGTAAAGATTGGGTTTTTATTGCTAAATTTATATTTAAGTGTGATTTGACCGATCTGTTCTTAAAAAGTAACGAGTTTTTGAATATATGGAGCTATTATTCGTTATAAAAAATTAATTTCTATATTATGTAGAGAACACTTTTCTCAGCGAACTAAGTTCTGTATGTATACATATTTTTATCGCAGAAGAGCTAAAGCAAGATCTCCCGTCATGGCCCCGCGAAAAGCGTCTAAAGCCAACGTTGAGGTTTCAGGACAAGGTTTGGACAACGTCGTTGATACTTCACCTCAAAGTGTTGACTCTGTTCCGAACTGGTCGTTTGTTTCTGATGTTCTACAAGTCGAATTAGCGGATTATTCTGATGATTCCAGTGACAATGAAAAAGACGACATAACCACCAAATATAAGATCGTCGTCCAATCGGGAATGCATAAAGTAGCGGCCAGGCCATGACTGCTCCCTTACTATGATATGGTCTGTTGGGCATTAGAACATGTGGACATACTAAACAGAACCATCATCAATGAGCAGAAGGTCACCATTGGGACTTTCATACCCGAACAACTGCAGGCTATGTACAAGTTGCCTATCGCGTCTGACCTTACATACGATATCGAATTCTTGGAGAAGTTCAAACAGAAGGAATGTGTGCAGTATGACAAGACTATGTCCAACTTAATCAGAGATTGGGTTTCGCACCCTACGAGGTTCAGGGAAGACAATAATGGTATATATTCAATAGCTTCCTTGGAACCACAGTTCAAGTATATAGCTATGATGACCTACAGATTATACGAGAGAGAGGACACCTCACATTTCTTTCTTCAATGGGTGCCTCTAATACATCAAGTCACCGAAGGCTGTTCCTTTGACTGGGCGAAAATGTTGTCTGATAGCTTGACCTGTCAAGTTACAGAGTATCAGGCGCAGAAAGAGAGCGGAAAGATTTCTTCATTTTTTATGTCCACATACATTATGGACGCCATGTTCTTTCTAACACCCTTTCCCTTAATGATTTGGAGTTGGACTCCAGTAGAGGTCGATCCCATCCACGTCTATCATTTAAAATTGTGGGAAAACAAAGCGGAAAATTTCGTATATGAAATCTTTAACTGGGTAATGGTATCGTTTCATGTCACTATTTTCAGCCACTCGCCACCCAGGATCTCAGACAATATAGTGATGAATTTGAGCAGTATAGCTGACTGGTATGTAGAAGCCGAATTCTCATATCTCAGGGTTTTCGAGGCTTTTGTTCCCTTGCATGCATTGCCATTATTCATCCCTGACAATCTGGCTTGTCGTGAGGTTGTTAGACAAACAATAATCGGTGGCATACACAAGGAGCTTAAGGGATATTCAAAGAAGGTATGGCCACCTTTTCCTGTTCATTTAAATTCATATTCTTTTTTAGATTTCGGGCATGCTAAAGCTGAGGCAACAACCCTGGAAGACCTAAAATTGGTTCTTATTGAATTCAAGAAGCACAATCTGCAAAGGGTCGTAAGTAATCATTTGGCCAGTTTCAGACTCAAGAGATTCGAACACGAAAATTCACCCTCGGATGACATTTTCCGAGGTGCAAGATCTTATGCCGAGATTTTAGCTCGGATACAAACCCTGGCACCTAAAGAGAGGGACTATGTTCTGAAATTTCAAGAACATCAACACAGTTGTCTTCCCGCAGTATTATGGGGTGAGAATCCAAGTACAGTGGAGGTGAAACAAAAAGATGCCGAAGGCTCCAAAGATGTGACACCCAGTCAAGAAAAACACCAGGACAAGGAAGAGAAAACTAAGAGTCTGAAAGCAGAGATAAAGACTCCCAACCCGCCGAAAACGCAGACTCTGGTTACTACTCCGGGGCAATCAGCTAAGCAAATTGGAGATCCCATCGCATCCATTACTCCCTTGCAGTCGACTCAGGGAAATATTGACATAGAGTGGATTTTAAATGAAGAATTGATACCTATAAGGGTGGAAGAGCTCCCTCCAAATGAGTTCTTCTTTGATAAGAAGAGAAAGGTTGTGGTAAAGAGAGAATTCTATCAGGAAGGGGAATTGACAGCCAAGATATACAAAGTATTGACTGATGGGAAAGAAAAGAAGATTGAACAGTTCATGACAGAAATAGCTGGGACATTAGGGGCATATGCTACAACGAATCAATTTTCAGTCGGGGTTTTGAAAAACCAACTGAAACGAAAAAATCGCCTCATCAAAACCCTAG
>ML810722.1:95569-105953 GCA_009831015.1 Picea engelmannii
TTTTGAATATATGGAGCTATTATTCGTTATAAAAAATTAATTTCTATATTATGTAGAGAACACTTTTCTCAGCGAACTAAGTTCTGTATGTATACATATTTTTATCGCAGAAGAGCTAAAGCAAGATCTCCCGTCATGGCCCCACGAAAAGCATCTAAAGCCAACGTTGAGGTTTCAGGACAAGGTTTGGACAACGTCGTTGATACTTCACCTCAAAGTGTTGACTCTGTTTCGAACTGGTCGTTTGTTTCTGATGTTCTACAGGCCGAATTAGTGGATTATTCTGATGATTCCAGTGATAATGAAAAAGATGACATAACCACCAAATATAAGATCATCGTCCAATCGGGAATGCATAAAGTAGCGTCCAGGCCATGACTGCTCCCTTACTATGATATGTTCTGTTGGGCATTAGACCATGTGGACATACTAACCAGAACCATCATCAATGAGCAGAAAGTCACCATTGGGACTTTCATACCTGAACAACTGCAGGCTATGTACAAGTTGCCTATCGCGTCTGACCTTACATACGATATCGAATTCTTGGAGAAGTTCAAACAGAAGGAATGTGTGCAGTATGACAAGACTATGTCCAGCTTAATCAGAGATTGGGTTTCGCACCCTACGAGGTTCAGGGAAGACAGTAATGGTATATATTCAATAGCTTCCTTGGAACCACAGTTCAAGTATATAGCTATGATGACCTACAGATTATACGAGAGAGAGGACACCTCACATTTCTTTCTTCAATGGGTGCCTCTAATATATCAAGTCTCCGAAGGCTGTTCCTTCGACTGGGCGAAAATGTTGTCTGATAGCTTGACCTGTCGAGTTACAGAGTATCAGGCGCAGAAAGAGAGCGAAAAGATTTCTTCATTTTTTATGTCCACATACATTATGGACACCGTGTGCTTTCTAACACCCTTTCCCTTAATGATCTAGAATTGGACTCTAGTAGAGGTCAATCCCATCCACATCTATCATTTAAAATTGTGGGAAAACAAAGCGGCAAATTTCGTATATGAAATTTTTAACTGGGTAATGGTATTGTTTCATGTCACTATTTTCAGCCACCCGCCACCCAGGATCTCAGACAGTATAGTGATGAATTTGAGAAGTATAGCTGACTGGTATGTAGAAGCCAAATTCTCATATCTCAGGGTTTTCGGGGCTTCTGTTCCCTTGCATGCATTGCCATTATTGGGGCTAGACAAACAATAATCGGTGGCATACACAAGGAGCTTAAGGGATATTCAAAGAAGGTATGGCCACCTTTTCCTGTTCATTTAAATTCATATTCTTTTTTAGATTTTGGGCATGCTAAAGCTGAGGCAGCAGCCCTGGAAGACCTAAAATTGGTTCTTATTGAATTCAAGAAGCACGATCTACAAAGGGTCGTAAGTAATCATTTGGCCAGTTGCGGACTCAAGAGATTCGAACACGAAAATTCACCCTCGGATGACATTTTCCGAGGTGCAAGATCTTATGCCGAGATTTTAGCTCAGATACAAACCCTGGCACCTAAAGAGAGGGACTATGTTCTGAAATTTCAAGAACATCAACACAGTTGTCTTCCCGCAGTATTATGGGGTGAGAATCTGAGTACAGTGGAGGTGAAACAAAAAGATGCCGAAGGCTCCAAAGATGTGACACCCAGTCAAGAAAAACACTAGGACGAGGAAGAGAAAACTAAGAGTCTGAAAGCAGAGATAAAGACTCCCAACCCGCCGAAAACACAGACTCCGGTTACTACTCTGGGGCAATAAGCTAATCAAATTGGAGATCCCATCACATCCATTACTCCCTTGCAGTCAAATCAGGGAAATATTGACACAGAGTGGATTTTAAATGAAGAATTGATACCTATAAGGGTGGAAGAGCTCCCTCCAAATGAGTTCTTCTTTGGTAAGAAGAGAAAGGCTGTGGTAAAGAGAGAATTATACCAGGAAGGGGAATTGACAGCCAAGATATACAAAGTATTGACTGATGGGAAAGAAAAGAAGAATGAACAGTTCATGACAGAAATAGCTGGGACATTAGGGGCATATGCTACAACGAATCAATTTTCAGTCGGGGTTTTGAAAAACCAACTGAAACGAAAAAATCGCCTCATCAAAACCCTAGAAGCCAGACTAGCCACAACAGAGGAGGCTGCCAAGGACCAGGCAAGTGTAGGGATAGAACAAGCAAGGTTGGCCGATAAAAGTGAGATAGAGTTTCTCAAGACTAAGCTCGAACAATAAGAGTTGGTGGTTTCGAATGGTCAGATACAAGCGGGCCAGCAAAAAGACTTGATCGAACAACTACAGGCTAGAGTGGATATCACCGAAAGTAAAGTTATAAATATCAGGATATTCTAGTCCCAGGCGATGGATATTTGGAGCAGAGTTTCTGCGGCCCAGCGAAATTTACTCGCCAAGGTAGAGGTGATTCAGGATAACTGCTTACTTGTTAATCAAGTTTTGGAAAATTTATCTGTTAGAGAAAGAGAAGCTGGAGCAGCACGGGTCACTTTTCAAGAGGTTGTGATAGCTACAAACGACAGGGAATCGGGAAGTACTCCCAGGTTTCCCATTTCAGAGCAGACCAGAGGAAATATTCTATTAAAAGAATGGGAGCACAACATATTAGAAGGTAAGTTGCAAGCTAAGATGGTAACAAAATCCTTAGAAGAGGCTTTTAGTTCTATAGATGGTAATCTGTTAGGCATTGATAGTGAAGGTAATGCCAAGGCATTGAGTCAAATGAATATGGCGAAAATATCACTTGATTTAAATGAAAAAGAGGAAAGAGATTCGGCCGAAATCTCACAAGTGACTATGGCAGACATAGTCCGAATAGATAAATGTATGATTAAACCAAGTGTGCAATTGTGCGCTATCGACATCATAGACAAACAGATGGAAGAAAGGTTGCCGCAATTAGTCTGAGATTGTTACTCTTTTGAAGGCAATTGTCAAGCAGAACCGTCAAGGCTGATATCTTAGCTGGTGGAAAGATGTGTCACTTGTAGTGAGCATGCACGAGGACAAGATTCTGGCACCAAATAGAGACAGAGATGAAGAAATGGAACGATTGATCTCCTCCTTATCATAACTGAAAATTTTGCAACGATTGAGATTCCATCTTATGTAAAACTGTATAAATATACCATAGAAAGAAAGAACGGGGCTGGACCTTTTTGTGCTGATTGTAATAGAGGTTTTCCATTTTGAGAGTTAATATAAAGCAAATCCAAAGATTCTCAATTCCGTCACGACTGTGTTATGAGTTTGTTTTCTTGTATCCCATATTTCATTTCATTTCATATTTGTATCTGATGAATGCTTCGCTATAATTTAGTACAACCTCTACTATAGTGAATGAATTTTGGTTTTCTATATCGTTTACTGTTTTTCCTCTGTACCAACTATCGGCAGGTATAAGACCAGCCAACACTTTCAGAATTCTATATATATTTTATGCTTCATCGGGTTATTTCTTTACATTTTTCTTCTTCTGTTTA
This sequence comes from Picea engelmannii, assembly GCA_009831015.1. NCBI lineage: Eukaryota > Viridiplantae > Streptophyta > Pinopsida > Pinales > Pinaceae > Picea > Picea engelmannii. Next base: position 99,078 of record ML810722.1, read on the forward strand.
TACATGAGATTATCCCTTGATAGGAGCCTTACTCGATAGACAACTTAATGTTTTCTCACACCTCATACATTTTTATTAAAGTATAACTCAGTTACGGGAAAGGGCCTTTGGTTTGCACCCCTTTTTCACTCCTGAAACCATAAACTCTCTTTCATATGACCGAATTGAGACAACACTTAAATCCCTCCTGAGGTTTTCTTATTTTACTGTTCCTCCATGACTATCCCTGTATCAAGATAGCCTAATATCGAACCCAAACTATCAAATCAAACACATATTGCCTTAAACCTTTTTGATACTATTCTTAAAACAACCACTACCCGGGTTGAACTCGAACGTTCATGGGCAGCGATTGAACGGGATATAAACATCCAGGAATAGTTGGAAGCTAGACAGCACCAACATAGAAATCATCCCTAGTTTCCCTTGCCGAAAGTTGAAATTTCTTCTTTCTCTACCCTTTACTCACTTTTGGATGCCTAGATATTGTACTTCTAAGCCTTAAGTAAAGACTCTGGAACAACATCTTTTTGGCACCGTTGCCGGGGACCGAAGTTACGAAATCTTTTTCCCTAGGAAAATGACATTTATTTCGTTGAAAGTGCCACCCTTTGATAGTGAACAAAGAGTGCACACCTCTTAAAGGATTTGCAATATTTCACTTGGCGACTCCACGATTAATAAGCTAGCATCCGGATGAAGGAATACTAGGCAAAACCTGGATGGTAAACATACCACACCCGTTACTGACCCTGAGAAAATTTTAAAGACGAGAGGATCTCTTAAGATGACCCCTGTAGTCTATCAGCCTAAATACCCGCAACTGAAGACCAAAAGTTCTTCCGAACCTTCGACTTCACACAGCCCTCTCTTTGACACTAAGGATATAACATCGAATTACTCCGAAGTTAGAAGCAAAACTACTCCGATAACCCCTGCAGAACATAAAGGAAAAATTCCTACAGAAAAGTTATATACTACCGATATATCATCGACTCTTCAGTTGAATTTTGTGACCCCACACGGTCTCGAAGAATATTTCACAGATCCAACTTCCACACCCATTGGTTACCCTGACTACATCTCTTGCAAGTCTGAAGAGCCAAGATCTCACATCCCTTACCAGTCATCCTTGGATTTTTCACCCCGCGAAGAAAGTAAAGATTCACTTTTAATCTTCTAAAACCCCCTTTACAACTTTCCACTAATAACGATGGCAGTCGCCAGAGGAGGAGGTGGAGGGGTTATCGGAGGAGGAGCTAGAGGCCAAGGGCCTACCCCCCCTCCCAGAGTGTTTGCGAAAGTGGAAACAAGATACACTCCCTTGGTATTGCCCGTTCCTCTGCACGACCTTCCCAAAAATTATATAAAAAAATTTCCGAAATTCACTGGGGAAGGATATCTGACCGCAGCCGAACACATAAATTTCTTTGATCAATTCACAGACATCCCAGGTATCGAACATGAGGACGTGTATTTGAGGCTTCTTGTCCAAACCTTCGAAGGTCATGTCTGAACTTGGTTTCGAAGTCTACCTGCAGGATCTATCTTGTCTTATGATGCCTTGGAAGACACTTTCCTTAGACAATGGGGCAAAAGAAAGGACCACCTATATTATTTAACCAAGTTTGGGTCTTTAAGAAAAAAGAATTCAGAAACAATTATGGAGTTTATTCAAAGATTCAACAAGTTGTATAACAAAATCCCAGTCGAGGTTAAACTGTCCCAACCCATGGCCAAAGTAACTTTCGCGGGGGCTTTCGACCTAGATTTTGCACTCCTTTTGTGAGAAAGAAGGGGAGCCACTCTAAACCGAATGCAAGATGACATTGTAGAAATTGATTCAAATATGATGGCTTCTGGTAAGCTTAAATCTAAAGTAGAAATGGGAAACCGAGAAACTAAATGCTTTAGAGAACAAGCAGGGCCATCAGGATCTAATAGATACACAGATGACAAAGTAGACGATATGGCCAGGGTAATTAAGGAACTGTCTAATAAAATATACAGAATGGAGCTAGAGCAGGCCAAAGCTAATTCTTTCACCAAAAAGGATTTCAAGAGGAACCCCAACCCCCCGAACCAACAAAGATAGATAAAAAATGAATACCAAAAAATACAAACTCCCCTAAAGAACGAAAATTTTATAGGAGCGAATGATCTCCAAGATTTCAGAGATTTGGATAATGATGTCACAAACTTCGGTGATGACTGCACACAACCGTATTTGACTAGAGAAGATTATGAAAAATCTCTAAACACTCAACAACCGTCGGTTAAGGGTGAAGAAAGAGATCATACTGACCTTTGTGGCTCTCAACAAGAAACCAAAATGATAATGGCCGAGGTCCAACCTAAGTATAACTTGAGATCTAAGAGTAAGCCCATTTAAACTACTCAACCTAAGAAAATTCTCCCAAGAGGTCAAACTTATGAGCCTACTCTGGAAGAAACCGTATTACCTAACAACAAAACGAAAGTAGTAAGCACACAAGAGTCCGAAGTGGGAAAAGTTGAGACCCAAGCACAAAGAACCGAAATAGCTAATAAAATTACGCCTTCAACCAAGACCATGAGTAATAAAGCAGTCCAGATGAATAAGTCGGAAAGGAAGGATTCGGAAGTCCCAACTAGAGAAATAGACAAGGTGAGCAGAGTTTTCAGTTTCGAAAACGAGATAAATAAAATTAAGATACCAATCCCTCTGGTAGAATTAGCAAAAAACCCAGTTTATCAGAAGCAGATTACCAAAGTGATAGGTGTCTCAGAGCTAGAAAGCCAGTATGACGTTTTAAACCTAGAAGATGATAAACCCAACATCACTTTTGGTCCACATTTTGAAGGGGCCAAAGACACTGTTGCTCCCTTTTATATCACCTTAAATGTATACGATCAACTGCTACATAATTACATGCTAGACTCCGAAGCCTCCCATAAGGTGATGCCTAAAATTATTATGGACAAATTGGGTCTCCAAATCACCAAACCTTATGGGTATCTTTACTCTTTTGACTCGAGAAGAGTTAAGTGTATGGGAATGATAAAGGATTTAGTAGTTACCCTGGCACAGGTCCCAGCTAAGAGTATCTTGATGGATGTGGTTATTGCTGATATCCCCCCCAAGTATGGCTTACTATTGTCTAGTTCATGGAGAGCCAAGCTGGGGGGTTCTCTTCAACTGGATATGATGTTCGCCACAATTCCTATGTTTGGTGGGCAATTTACTCAGTTGTACAGAGAGACGAGGTTAACATATACAGTAAGCGACCCTCAAAATCTAAACAATTTCCCTATTTACATTGCAGATCAAGATTTAGGAAATTGTATCTTGTCTTTTGATGATGGTTTAGATGGTTGTCCTGAGGAAAATGATATGGAGCAGGAAGAGTTAGGTTACATGACCGAGGATATGTGTAGCATCGATATCTAGAAAATGTTTTTTGACGGTGCCTCATCTTGCGAAGGGGTTGGTGCAAGAGTGCTTTTAGTGGCTCCTGAAGGAAAGTTCGTTGTTCATTTTTCTTACAGACTGCAATGGGATATAGATTATACTAACAACGTATGTGAATATGAAGCATTGGTCTTAGGATTAGAGGCTACTAGGAAGCTAAGATTAAATAACCTAGAGGTATACGGAGATGCAGAGTTAATAGTAAAACAAATAAATCGACAATACCAAGCCAAACATCCCAGATTAAGATCATACATGAATTGTGCCTAGGATCTAATGAAAAAAATTTCTCATCTGTAAATGTCCACTTCATCCCACACGCAGAGAACTTACATGCTGATGCATTAGCTAAAGCGGCTTCAATTTTCACTCCTCCTACAACCTTTAAATTGAAGTATCACATAGAGATAAGACACAGACCATCTATACCAAATATTATCCAACACTAGCAGGTTTTTGAGGATGACAAACAAATTAAGAAGTTTCTTGAAGCAGTAGGTGAATTTTTCAAAACTCATGCAGACCAAGAAAATAAAAATGACCAGATGTGGATCATGTAAGAAGGGGAGGATCCTCAAGATTTCCGAGACAAAATCACAAATCATCGTATGCTGGTCCTAAGAAACAACCATATTCCGAAGGGATTGATCCCTCTAGAAAGACTGTTTGATCAAAATGACATACCTGTAAAATCCACCTTACAACCCCAACCAGAAGAGGCTGAGGACTATGACATAGGAACCAAAGAAGAGTCCAGGATGGTTAAAATATCTAAACTTCTCCCCCCTGAAATAAATGACAAATATAAGGACCTACTCAGACAATTTAAAGATGTGTTCGCCTGGTCTTATGACGAGTTAAGAACTTATGACACTATCATGATCAATCACAAGATACCTTTAAAACCTGGGGTCAAACCTTTTAGACAAAATCTTAGATAGATCAACCCTATTTTATTACATGTGGCTGAGAGAGAAGTGAAGAAACTTTTGGAGGAGAAAGTTATAGTACCTCTGAGATATTCTGACTGGGTGGTGAATCTGGTCCTGGTCAGAAAAAAGAGTGGAGAAATCAGACTGTGCGTGGATTTCAGAAATTTAAATAAGTCCTCTCTTAAAGACAACTATGTAACGACCCTAGTTAAATAAATATTTAAAGATTATAAAGTAAAAATTAATTAAAGAAAATAATTGTGATTAATTAAGTAATACTCTAACTACAGATCACATTTAATGACCTGAGAAATAAATTTAAAAGATCAATGAAAAATGTTAAAAAATGGTTGCGTATGCAGAGAGGGAGCCTATGAATCCCGAAAAGATAAAACATTTAAGGGGGGAGAAGGGACAGACACAAAGGGTGGTTGGAGGAGTAACTGCATGAGTCGGCGAAGGAGGAATAAGGGAAGGGGAAAAAGGTGGACGGAGGATCATGGGAGGAGAGGGATTTTTCTGAGATGTATGACATTGGCTATGAGCAGAGAGTTTGGCACTGTGGCATTTGATCAGTTGAGGCACTGAGTTGCTGGAGGTTTTGGGCACGGGGGCCAGGATATCCATAGATATCCTGGAGCTAGGTAGTTTTCCTAGTTTGCAGGGAGGACAGTAGTTTTGGGCAGTTATTTTCTTGTTTGTTGCAGGATTTATCGAGGTATCAAGAAGCAAGAAGGCAGCAACAAGGCAAGGAGGCAACATTTATTAGCATCAGAACCAGGTACTTTGTTAATTTATGTATTTATTTCATTTCTTCCATGAAATCAATATTTATTGATAAATCTAAGTTACGGAAGTTGTTGTTATGGAAATCAATATTACACTAGGAAGTTATTGTTTCAGTTACCAAATAAAATGTTTATGAAACTAAATGAAGTTTAGAATTATTAGGTTGTCACATATGGTATCAGAGCGTCTTAGTTCGAAATCTGGCCCTAAGGGCCAAAGACCCATAATGTTAACTCCAACCACGCTTAAAATACAAACAAAACATGTTCAGTTTGACCCGATATGACTGATACAGTATCCGGAAATATACTCAGGTAGTACCCCTAAGTTATCCAAGCAAATAATCTCATATATCGCAAGCAACAACTTTAGGTAATACCCTGTAACTAGATCATGTATGGTCACTACAGTTTTAGTCTGAACACTCGAAGGAATGCCTTTAAAATAGTGGCAACAAACCGGATAGTTGGAAAGATCACTTCCCACAAAATGACTATCCTTAAAGCAGTCTGAATAAAGCTATTAAGCACGAAAAACATAGATGATAACTTAATTTTTTGAGCAATACTTGTCAATGAATTTTCGGGTAGAATAGACACTTGAAATCGATGAAAATGTTGAGGGAAACTTCTGTCTAAGGCTTGAAGTTGGTAAGAATTAATAACTACACGAATTATACCAAATAAAATGCGAAAGGACATTTGCAGGACCTTGAAAAGGCCTACTTCATTCCAAACTTACCTAAATGAGGAACTGCCAATGCGCAGTCGGACAAAGGAAATTTAGAAGACTTGTATCGCGCGAGAACAGTGTAAACTAGTTGCCTGTACTAGCCTCAGTGAAATTTTAAAATAATAAAGAATCTCAGGAACTATAGACCCATACAAATTTTAACCTTGCCAAGAAAGAAATTTTAACACTACGTAATTCTTTATGCAACTAATCGATTATCCCGAAGGAGAGTTGTCTATTACGCAGGAGAACGGACCTGAGCCGTCAGATCTCAGGCGAAATCCCGTCAGCCGTTATATCTTGAAGAAGTTGCGTTGGGTTTAAGTCCTAGTGTGTAGAGGAGGAGTCCTAGAAGAGTCATCGGGATATCAGAGTCATCAAGGTTTTGTTAAGTCAGAGAATCGAGACCTTGTAGTTCTCGAAATCCCGAGAACGGATCCCAGCCGTTGATCTCGGTAGGGACACACGCTAGCATTCTGGGGAGGTATCGGGATTTTACTCATCGGGAATTTCAGAAGTGTAGAACTGTTGCGTCAAGGAATCACGATCTGTGGTTTCCCGATAGGATCGGAGCCGTCCAAACAGCAGGGACACGTGTCAGGAGATCCCGCAGAGTCGGAGATCGGGGAATTGAAAGTCCCGTGCACATGACAACGGGAATCACGATATCACGAAACACGATTTCCCGATGGGCACAAGGACAGAGCGGGGACCACCAGGGTTAGAGTGGTGGTACAAGATACCAGATATATAAAATATGCAGAACAGAAATGAATTGCTAGAAATGACAGAATAACAGTAAAATATCCAGCATAATATTCACAATACACATAAATGATATACGAAATAGCAACAGAAAGAGCACTTTGATTCAGAAAGCAATGTTCACAGGCCTCTTCGAGGGGGCATCCTCCAGTCGAGCAGAGCTCTGTTACAATAATCTCCAAGCTAGGGTTTTCATACCCTCGACCC
>ML810723.1:0-12880 GCA_009831015.1 Picea engelmannii
AAGTACGCCTACATTTATTGGATTACCAAAATGTGGGTGAAATCCCTCAAAAATCTAGGCATCCAAGTGGAAAATTTGTATCAATTGTAGAATATTTATACTCTCCCTACCAAAAGGTCTCAAACTATTAAACCTAAGAACAACATGAAGTTTAAGAACAACTGTTACTGATTAAGCTAACTATTTTCCAATCTCCACACTTGCAGTTCCTCTGAGAATTCCCCTTGACCTATTGATTGAACTAGCGAATTATTTCTATTGACTTAATGAAATATCTTTAATCTAGTATATCATATTCTCTTCTTATCAATTCCAATTTATATTAGTAGACTTCCATTTGATAGCCTCAATCACCTACTTGAGAGTGTTAACCTTAAATTGGATTTTATTTAGTTTTGATTCACCATTTTTATGATCAAGCAATACTTTCCTTTACCTACATGATACTTGTATCCTTGATTTAAACATTATTATGATCAATTTTGAAATTCCACGTGACATTCAACTTTGCTCTTCATGAAATTTTGAATGATGACCTTGTATCAACAAAACTCCTCCTAGATTGGAATCAATCCTAATCAAAGTTGGACACTCCATCAAAGATCCTTAAGAATCTAGCATCATAATTAACACGTTCTCCTTGGCCTCTACACTTGCATTCTCCAAGTGTACAAGATATCTCTTTCTCTTCTCCTTCACAATAAGCATAACAAGTAGCACCAGGGTTTCCAAACACCACAAAACCTTAATATTCTTTTCACATAAGAGCTACAAGATAAAATTTTACCTTTGCCTCTAGGGTTTATCACAACTCCTAGTTTTCTTTGTCTCCTTAGGGTGAAACCCTAACTTTAGTCTTCCTTTGAAATTACTTCATCATCCCTAACACCTAAGACAGAGAAAATACACACAAAGAAGATTACAAGAAGACAATTTTTCCATAGTCTCACATCATTGACTCAAGTATGCGAGTATAAGAGTGAAAAAGTACAGGTATGAGAAAACAAATCTCCTCTCTTTATTCATATGAGAGGTGAGGAAGGGAAATAATACAAAGTGGAAATATTCCACTACAAGCAACCTAACGTAACACAAGATAAGTATACATGGTGCATTATAACTCTAGGTGACACATGTCAAGTGCTAACGTATGGACCTCCAACAAGCAATGTCCAACACTCCTCCAAAGGCCTTCACAACTCCAACACATCTCCTAATCCATGTGTACCTTTAATTCCACCCCACCGACATGATCACTCTTTAACCCAAGCATTGTCAAGTCAAGAACAAGCTTCCATGTAAGCAACCAAGTGTTCCAATGCTATCTAGGACTCAATGACCTTCTCCAAGATGCATAGTGCCCATCCTCCAAGGTGAATTGTCCTCTAAGAAAGCAACCTACTCACCATGACATGTGTTGGTCTCATGTCGTGCTCCTCTGGACTGAGTTGAGATGAATTGAGATGGTCTCCTGTCGGACTCCTATGGACTTAGTTGAGTTGACTTGAGATAGCTCTCCAGTTTGTACTCCTATGGATTTAGTTGAGTTTATATTTTGAGGGTGATGTCCCTATGGATGAGCACATGTGGAATTGTCCCTATTGGTAGAGAACTAGAGGATGTGTGGGAGATCCCTTGCTATATCGTCTAAGAGTTATATTATTGTGAAACCCTAATTTTGTATTGTGAAGGGTACAAGTCGGCCCCACCATGTAAATATAATTAATATTGTGTAAAATATTAATTATATTATTGATTTGTACAAGTCAACCCTATTTTTCCAATAGACACATCTATTAGATGTGCTACGTTATGTATAAATAAGATAGATACATCCCCATTATGGATCATATCTCATTCTCACATAACACATTGTGGAGATCTGAAATTTGGTGCACACTTCTCTTAGGCGCTATATTTCTTGGTCATAGAGCACCCTCTTGTGTGCACTAGGGTTTGTGGTGAAAGGGTGATCTTATCTTGACTCTATAGAAATGATTGCTAGGTTTTTCCCTTGTTTGCAAAGGGTTTTCCCAGGATAAATTCTTGTGTCTTGTGCATGGTTATTCTTCTTGTGATCTTGGTTATTGAAACTATTGTATATTGTATTTCTGCATTGTTTATGGTTCAAGTTCATGCTAAATTGAAAATAAACTACATGTGCTTGAGCAATCATTAAAAATTCAACAAAGACAAGATCTAGCAATCAACGAGCAAGCCTGAATTTGTATTTCTATCACGAAACAACCAAGGGTAATCCATATACCATGCACCCTACATCACATGAAGCACACTTAAGGATGGTGTAAACACTTTAGAAATAACCCCAAATGTTAATGCTCCCTCTTTTCAAAAACATCAGTGTGTTCCCTATGCAACTCAACTAAACATACCATCTACAAATTGAAACCCGTTGCAGTGTCATAATCAACCATTGGCTCTTGGAAAAAATTCCCTCCAAATATCAGACTCATACATCAAGGCATCACACCTCACTTTCTCAAAACCATTGTAAGGCTCACAAATGGGAGTATCCAATGCAATATGGGTAGCATATCTCCTAGGAGGTATATTTTCCCTCGTGGCAATTCAGGTGCTTCTACATGTTCCTTTTCATTCTATAATGTTTGGGTAAGCTATCTCAACTCCCTACATGTTGGAGTAGAAGGTGAGGGCATATCCATCCCCAATATCACCCCATACACACTTGGATATGATCCTTCTCTAACTTTGGAATCAACGTTTAGGACAACAACCTCCTCACACCCTTCAATTTTTGAATGAGATACCTATGAATTGGAGGACCACACATCCCAATCAAAATTCACATATCAGTTCACCAGTGTTGTGCTATGTTGGAATGTATATATTGTGTGTTGTAGACGTCTCACTATATCCAACAAAAGAAGATACTATCACAACATCTCGAATCTCCAAATAATAGTAACCAATTGTGAATATGAAGGAACATATCCCTAGATGATTAATGTCTCATCAAAATCCAACATCCTCTAGATCAACTTCACATGCCAAAATATTTAAAGGCCACATCATGTGTTGTTGAGGTTATCTTGCAAAGATGATTATACTCCATACAAGACCAAGAAAAGTGGAACTGACATATCAAAATTACATAGGTAGATCTCTACACAAATTCCATCCATTATGAAATACCAAGATCATGGTACAAGCAAAAACCCACACAAGGTTATCAATAACTTGTAATCATGGGTCTTATAACACTAAATTTCACCATACATGCATACCTGGCATCAAGCCATCTTACTTGCTATTTTTGCCAAGCCATCACTGAGCAACTCTTCTTAAAAACCACATTTTTGAATATGTACGTGCCCTGCCTCATTACTGCCCGCATACACACACTTTCTGCACCACTATAGCTCACGTACGTATGCTAGTTTCACCATTACAACCCGCGTATACTTACAAAAGTTGTAAAAATTAAAAAGCTGCAAGAAATTCATTGAGATTACGGGCTATTGGGTAGTTTCCCATCTGTCCCACCACCTATAGCCTATCACCCAACTGAATAACCATCCTTTTATGATATAAAAGGAGGTGTCGGGGTCTCATTTCAAGGCTAAGCATAAGAACAATGAAACTCTACCCATTTCACTTTCCCCCCTTGCCCCAAGAATTTGCAGCCACATTGTGAGTTTTGAGTCAGAATTTCGTATTCTTTCCTTTTTCCTTATTCATAAGCCTATGTCATTTCCCTAGAGAGAATTGTAAGAGGAGAAAGACACGTGGAAGTAGCTGGATCTTGGTGAAGAGGAGCCCAGACCAGGTGCGAGGAGCAGTCACCGATCTCATTTGTAAGTGACTTTGTGAGATTAATATAAAGAAGTACTTTTTATGTTCCGCCATATGATGTGTTCAATCTTTATGTTTGATTTACATTTTATTATGACATCTAACCCACTAATTCATATATAATATGCATGTTCGTAGTTTCTTGTTTGTCTTTTGGTGAATGCAGGCTGGCCTTGGGAGAATATTTGCAGTTGAGGAACAACCGAACGCAAAAGGATCGACACAGGACGCAGAGTTTAAGGTAGAGTTATCGAATCCTTATACTTTGTATTTTATGCATGAATGTGGGGTATTGTCAGGGTAATTGTTAAAAGTAGGAGAATTTAGATGGTTATCTCTGCCTGCACGTTGAACCCTAGTGTATTCGATAGGGGGGTTTTCCCACTATAGCAATAGGTATCACGCCCATGCACCTCAAACCCTTTGACAAGTGAAACAACAAACTCAACAAGGTTGCCTCTTGTTTTTTGAGAGAACCTAAAGCAAGATTAACATCAAGGTTAACTCCCTCTTCTCGAAAGAGTCCAACAACCTTGTCCCTATACTTTACAACACTCCTATTAATGGAAAGCTTGGAATCAATCATTGATAACACAATAGGTTTTGAACTTGTTTTCATGGCATTCCACCATACACACTCTACATATGTTTCCTCAAGACTAGAAGGATAATTATAAAAGTTCCATAGGATCAAGAATCATCTTGTAAAGGCCACCATCTAGCAAACCTCTAGCCAAAGCCCTTAGACTAGCTAGACTACAATATTTGATAATGCATCATTGTCCTTTAAATACAACTCTACATTGAAGCTTTGCGAAACAAGAAATCGAAATAATATGTTTCTTAAATCCAATGATAAACTAAACATCATTCAACTCAAGAACATCACCTGAAAACATCCAAAAGGAAATGAAGCTCAATGATTTCACATGATATGTAGCATCATAACCCAACTCCACACACACACCTCCCTCTTGCTTTTGAAACCCGTTGAAGAGTTTCCTATCATAAGTCATACATATTGATGCTCCATTCTCCACATACCATCCAACACTTCCTACAATGTTAAAATATAAACAAGATACCATAGAGAACGTAGTCTCAACTAGGACGATTTTTCATCAAATCCTACAATACAAGTTGCACATGTTCGACCTTCCCCTTATTCTTTGGACATTGGGTGGCATGATGTCCCAATCAATGACACTTAAAACATTTCACCTTACTCAAATATTTCTTGTTTGGACTTAATTCTTCCTTATTACTCCCTTTCTTGCTTCCCTTACCCATCCTTTTCATGAGGGTTTAACTTGGTCTCTTCCTATATAATATTATTCCAAAACTTCACAAAATTCGACAAGTTCTCACAAGCACAAATACCTTGGAAAAAAGGCTTCCAAGATAGAGCAAGTCCATTTAAGGCAATGCACACCAAATATTTATCCTCCACTTTTTTCCCCATGGAAACCAATTGATCTCTCAACTCTTGTGACCTTTCTCATGTATCTGTCTTACTCATGCAAATCATTGAAATCTTGTTCCTCAAGAGAATCTATTAAGAAACACAAGAAATTTGATATAAACCAATGGAAGATTCAAACATATCCTTATGTTCTTTGCAATCTGAGGGATGAAGTGATCTTTGACAGAACCAATGATGATTCTCTTTGCCTTGGCCTCCTTAGAATGAATGCCCAATAATGTTGGATCAGTCTATGCAACTATCTTTTTTTCAACATCCTAAACTTCTAAGGTATAAAATTGGAAGCACCATCCAATCTGTCACACTCTTTGAAACTAACAATAGTCACCAGGCACATATAAATAACACCCCAAAGAAAAATCAACAATGAACAAAGTAGAACAACCCTTAAAGGTTTCAAGCATTTCTCCAAAGGGCCCTAGGGTATCAAACCCAATTAACCTATACTAGGCCAAGCACCACTCTCAAGTGTAATACAATTGAAATATCCAACTTCCTCTTCACCAAGAGAGAAATCACGATCCAATTAGCTTTGATACAATGTAGAATTTTTCAAGAAAAAAATTACCGATTTGACAAGAATTGTGACCTTAAAATGAGAACTTTAGCCCTAAAAACCTATATTTTTGCATCAAAAACACCAAAATCAACCCGTGAATTGAAAAGTGTTGGAAGTGATAACACCTTTTTTTGGGGGGACTTACAACATTTTTCCACCATGGCTTTAAAAACTCACATTGTTGTGTTGTGTTAGCACAACACCCTCTCTAACTTCTTCTTTTACATTTTCTCTAAGAGAAGAAATTGGACCCCCCCGACTAAACTTTTCTATTGGAAAGTCTCTCAGACTCTCTCATGCAAATGGAAAATACCAAGTCTCTCTTCTCACTCTCCATACTTTACCATTTCAACGATTTTAAAGAAGACTCTAGTTCACCGATACACTATATATTTGCGAGCTTCATCTTTCCTTCATCGATAAATTGCTTATCAAATATCATCCTCTTTTCGTCACCGATATAGGCTATATCGATGAACATCCTTCCTCCTCCATTGATAAGGCCCATATTGACGACTTGGTTTTTTCTTCATTCATATACTTTCTCAAACTTTCACTTAAAGTTTTTTATAACTTCTAACCCATTGATTCTGGATATATCGGTGGGTTAATATTTTCCTCGTTGATACAACCAATATCAATGAGCTACTGATTTCTTCGCCGACACACCATCGACCATCCTCTCTCTACCGCTGATACACATGAAGAGATAACACTTAAGACATTTTCTTTTGCCACTTTCTAGTGTATCGACATCGATCATTTTATGGGTACCAATACAACAACACCCATCAATCCTTGAACACCAATATACTGATGCTTCACCTACTCCTTAACATTGATATACATTATCTTAGATCCCCCCATCTTCGTCGATACATCACATATCAACAAGGTTTCTTTCTTTCTCTTTGATACATAATGTATTGGTGAGGTTCATTTCTCTCTCTCTGATGCAGTGCTTGTCGACGAGTTTCCCTTTTTCGTCACTGATATGCTAGCAGAAAGATGTCCCTCATAAACACTAAGCGTATCAACAATGATATTCTTTTTCTCACTGAAATAGACTGGGTTATCAAGATTATTTCATCTGGAAGCCTCTCCCAAGTTATTCCAACTGAGATCATTCTCATTGCTCCCGTTAATTAGATTCCTATGGTTTCAAGAAATCAATCCCTCCATGCATGAATGGATAATCGATGATCGATTTCCTGCCTTGCTTCATCTACATCATGTTGCAGTCTTGATTATGTGTGTGTCACCAACAACTTTCATTACACATACCATGCAAGTGTGCACGTTTTGTGCCTTCTTGATTTTATGACTAACCTTGATTATGAAAGTGTTTTTAACTATTAGATGGGTTAATTGTAACATCTACGGGGCACAACCTGGCTCTAAAATGCATCTCAGAGAAGAATTAGTACTCTTGTTGCATAATCAGTGGAAAGTGCTCCAAACATTATGTGAGATAGTATTTCTCATCCACTGACATATGACTTTGGTTCTAATAGACGGATTAAGATTCTATATAACATAGATGCCATAGGAATTGATAGAACTGGATTAAGACAAAGAAATAGTGAGAAAGGGGTCCAAACTTTCATTAAAAAATGTCTTTGCTCACAATTTTGGGTACTGGTCAAAGTGGATTTTTCACTCTTGAAACAAGCTAGATGTATGTTTTATGAGATTACAATTCCAGAAGTGCTAGAACTATTGGAAATGATTTCCTCTTAAGCAAGCCTCGTTAACGGTGACCTTCATTAAATATGAATATACTCAAATTCCTAAATGAAGTTGTAAGGTCTCTAACTAGAATCCCCTCCTTGTTCTCTTTGCATTGTAAAAAATGGTGCCTCAATCGGACATCGTATGAGGAAGTTATGGATTTTTGAACTCAAGCTCTTGTTGTTTCTTGTTGTTAAAAGGACACTTTTATTTATTTTTAATTTGTCTTCCTTCACCGAAGGAGTTCATGCTTTTATTGCCAATACATGGAGGAGTTTTTGATTTTCTTGTTGATACATAAGAGAGTTTGTGCTCATGTTGCCGATCCATAGGAGAGTTTGTGTTCATCTTGCCAATACAAGAGTTTTTTCTTTTCTTGTTGACATATAGGAGAGTTCTTGTTCATGTTGCTGATACATAGGAGAGTTGGTGCTCATCTTGCAGATACAAGATTTCATATTTTTCTTACCAACACATCGGAGAGTTTTTTCTCATCTTGATGATACAAGAGTTCGTTCTTTTCTTGTCGACACATAGGAGAGTTCGTGCTCATCTTGATGATACATAGGAGAGTTCGTGCTCATCTCACTGATAGATGAGTTCATGATTTTTTTTTTGACACATAGGAGAGTTCATGCTCATCTTTCCAATACATAGGAGAGTTCATGCTCATATTGTCGATACAAGAGTTTGTGTTTTTCTTGTCGACACATAGGAGAGTTTGTGCTCATCTTGCTGACACATAGGATAGTTCGTGCTCATCTAGTTGATATATAGGAGAGTTCATGCACAACTTCCTTTCATATTTTAGCTGTAACGTTTGACTCCGATACCCGTTTCATGCGTTCCTAATACCATTGGAAATGTCTTTCAAAAATATACAACTTCAAAGTTATATGATTCAAGAGATTCCTCACCAATTATTCACATTTTTTAGGATTAATATTTGGCACATTGGTAAAATCCTCGGAGAACACAATACTTCAAACAAGGGAAGAGAAATCATGAACCTAACTCAAGAAAGCATATATGAACTCTCACTGAGCCAATGTTTCAGATCTACAGTTTCAAATGCGTGGTTTTGAAATTTTATTTCAATATTATTCTATGGTTACTCATCTATTGGATGTTGAATGATGCCAGGTACCAATTCTAAAGGAAGGTCATACTCAAAAATTCAGATAGATAGTGTGTGAAGGAAGAAAACCATGAAGGCACAACTTCTACACATTAATGCAATCTATGGGTATGCAACAATACCCTCGCAAACACTATCTACCGTCGAAGATGATAGAGAAACAACAACAGTTGTCGCAACAACAAGGGATCAACTATTATAACCCTAATTTGCACCATACATGCTTACCTGGCATCAGGCCATCTAAGATCCCTTCTTTGCCAAAGCACTACTGAACAACTCTTTAAAAAACCTGTTTTATAAGGGCCCACATGCCCTACTCCATTACTGCACACATGTACACAATAGCTGACCTAAAACAACCTGCGTGGATTGACAAAAGCACGAAAAAAGGAAAGTTGCCAACATAACACATAGCTTTGGGCGAGTTAACTGAAACTCTCGGCCATGCATGGCCGAGGGTTCGTCCAAATACCTAGCTTCTTCTAGCCTATAAAAGAAGGGCTAGGGGTCCCATTTGGGGGAGGAGAAATAGAGTAAAGAAACTCTGCCCAATTGCATATTCCCATTGTTCCGACCCTTTAGCCATCCTTGCGCAAGAAGAGATACAAATCAAAGAAGTTGGAGGACATTTGAAGAGGAGACCAAGATCAGGATTCGCGGAGAAGTGGCCAGTCTCGACATTGTAAGTTGATTCATTAAAGTTAATAACAAAGAAATGCTTTTCCCGTCCCACTATATGAGTTCTTCATAGTTCAGTAAAGATATGTTTGAATCTCTAATCCCTTAGTTTATAGGTAAATTGCATGTGTAGTTTGTTGCTTGTTTTGTACATAGGTCAATCTTGAGAGGATAGCTACCAACAAGCGATCAAGCGTGAAGGGGGATTGACATCGAACATCTAGAACAAGGTATGTTGGTCTAACCATGTATTTGCTGAAAAAGAATGGGGTTTAAGTTTGGGGACGAAGGTAGAAAGTAGATTTCTTTTGGTTATATTTGCATGCATAAGATAACCCTATTTGCCAGTCCGTAAGGGGATTTCCCTCACAACAGAATTGATGACCATACTGGGGAAGTCTCTAGGGTTCCTAGAATTTTATTTTTTGGGTAGTTTTAAAAGACTGCTTTTCTTGCCTGTTTTTTAGTTTCTGCAAAGTCTGAGCTAGCAGAGAGTCTAGTTTCCCATACCAGCTATCTCTGTTATTTTCTTGACTGTGTTTTTTTGAGACCCACAGAGGTACACACAGCCTGTATAAGGTCTGCACGCGTGTACGCATCCAGAAAATTTTTGAGGCAGTCATCCTCTTCCCTGTCAGAATCAGACATTCTCAGGGGTTTTCTGGAATTCTTTCTAAGTCTTGGTTGTTTGCAGTCTTGTCTCGGATTGGTTTGTTTTACGATTTTTTTCCTTACATTGTTTGTTTTTTTTTGTTAAAGAGAGTGTCCAAGCCTTCAAGAGATCCTGGTTCTCAATATCAGTGGTCTCTTCCTGGTTTGGATTGTCTGTTGTTATTTTTTTCAGAGTTTTAGAGATACATGCGGCCTGTAGAAGGTCAGCCTGTGTGTACACGCCCTCTGGATCTATACAGCTCGTGTTCACACGCTTGCTGTTGGATTATCAGTAGCATGCTTGTGCAAGATAGGTTTTGTTGAGGGTAAGGCAGTTATCCTTTCCCTTGATGAGAGTTATACCTCTCAGGTTTTTGAATATCTGTCTTAGCAGTCAGTAGCTTAGGATTAATCTTAGCCTTGGATTGCTTTTTTTCATTTAAAAGTTGTCATAAAAAAGAATTTTTTAGGGTTTTTAGACAAGTGTGAGAGTCATTTTTTAAGTTGCTAGTCTGTGATTTCTTGAAGTGATTCTTTGTGATCTGTGATTATGCAAGAATTGTTTTTCTTGGTTTTTTACTTGTTGGTATTTTTTCTTTTTGCTTTATCAACATTTAAATAATAATAAAAAAAAATCTCTTTCATTTTCTTGTTTGGTTGAAGAGTGTGATTCTGAATTATTAACCAGGGAAAAGTCTTTTATTTCATAAGTTCTTTGCAGTTTACTTAGATCATAAGTAGCTCATAGTCGAGTGAAATTTCTTTTGAGTTTGCTGTCCAAAATCTTAGATTTTTTTTTTTTGAAAAGTTGTTGAAATTTTGCATTAAGTGAAAGTTTTTGTTTCCAACTTTTTATTCATTTTTACTTTCATCTTTTACACATCATCAGTTTCACTTTCATACCCATTGACATAATACAAGCCATAAAATTAACGCTAAATCTAAAATTTATTAGACTTTTATGTTTGTAGGGTTAACCAATTAGTTCAGGATTAGGGCCTTGGATTAGGTTGGAGAGGAAACTCTTCAAGGCCATTACAATCAAACATTGGAGTCTTAGTTAGGGAGTGTCTAAGTCCAGTATTGTGAAATTTATCTGGGACCCCCTTCTAACACAGGGGATAAACACGAGGTCGCGTGCAGAAAGGTAGCGGAGATAACCCCTCCAAAGCTGGACCAATCGTAGTGGAGAACACATATAGAGGGCTTGTTTTTGGATTCCATTGATTGCATTTGCCACGGGGCTTCATGGGTCTTGAATCTGTTCGAGGTCCTCAGTTGTCTTCTGGACCACTTGATTTCGATACCCTTGACAGGTTTCAAGCTCGATACCCTGCTCATTGTGGTCTACCTGACTTTCGAATGTACCCGCCTGGTGACTGTTCGCGCGCTGACAACCTAGTTGATTATATTTTTTAGGGACATACACAGGTGACTACGGGGGTATACCACAGTACCTAGGACAGACATCAGGCCACGCTTTGCAGAGTATACCCGGAGGGTGATTTCGTTTTCGAGTTGCACTTGCACCGATAAGTTTCTCTAGTGTTGGTTGTTGTAACTGTTCTTCCAATTAATTTATTGTTTGCATGTCTTATCTTCTAGGGAATTTTTTAGTGCGTGTTGTTTTTGAACAGTTAGACTACCCTAATGTGTCTTTGATCCTCTCACATAGTGGAGGATCACAAGCTTTTCCGGTCACGAAGGATTCTTGGTCTGCCGACGGTTACATTGGAGCCACCCCCGCCAACACTAAGGTGAAAGCTAGACCAACAAGGGTCTTTTGAAGCGATCGGGTCACAAGAAATTGTGCCCGACCAACATCCAGAGGAATTGACCATTTTAGACCTTGGAGCACAAGATTTTGGTCTGGTTGAAACCTCCACCACTGATCTTTTGGCACCCACCATCGTATCGATTTATCCTTACGAGTGCCAGACAGTGTTTCACACAACAATGGAAACAAATGTTGTTAATCCTTCTAGGAATTCTTCAATTTCCACTATGGTTGTCACCACAGGAGAGTTTTCAACTCCTAACCCACCATCACCGGTCCGAGCCACTATGGTCTCGACTGCCTCTACTGTTGAAATTCTGAGGTCCTATGAGGCTTCCATCTAAGGTTTGTCCTTGACCTTAGTATGGCTCTAAGTTTCAACTGTATGATTATCTTCTTTTGCTGTTTTAGGACAGAAAACAGTTATCTCACTTTCTGCTCAATGTTTTATAGGTTAAGTGCTCTTTTAAGGTGCCCTTGCAAGTGTTTTCTTATCTCAATGTTAGCACATGCAATATAACTTAAAACACATGACACTACCTCTAGATATTGAACTTTAAAATTCCGATCTACACTTCTAAACATGCATAAATTTGACACAGGTATTTTTGGTCAACATGACCCTGGATAAAACCCCCCCGGGGAAAACTAGTTTGGGATATATGTCTATATAATTGTGATTAAAGCAAGAGATACAACAAGTAATGAAATACAATGGAACCTGTATACATAATAAGCTCCTCATGAGTCTTGCAAAAAGAACCAGAAAGAGAAGTGCCCAAAACTGTGGTGCGCCCTCTTCCTTTGTTGCCCTCTGAACTAAACTGAGGCGCCCAAGCTCATCTGTTGCCCAATGAAGAAACCCCTCCACATGAATGTCCTTTCCTGTGCTGCCTCTCCACTGAAACTGTCAGAGCTCAAATCCTCCAAGCAGATCTGCTACCAGGTAGCTGCCAGTCATCTCAACCCATGCGCCCTCCTCCAAGCAGAAATGATCACAGTAAATAAACAGAGCCTGAAACTGAA
>ML810723.1:50273-79904 GCA_009831015.1 Picea engelmannii
CATGAAAGGACATAAGAAAAACTTGAGTAACCCACATTGCATTAAAGTAGCCACAGGATTGGGGCCTTCCTCGACCAACTCATTCACCTCTTCATGCTCTCTTTCTCTCCAATGGACATACATCCTGCAAAACACCAAGGTTTAGGAGGGTTAACCTTTGCTTTTTATGCCTTTTTCATTCCATAAGGGGGTCTACGCGGGCTGTACTGGTGACAGTTGCATGTACACGCGGCCTGTCCAGAGACAACCCATGTGGACCTAGGGCCGACCTTTTAAAGGTCGACGCCCCCCTAAAAAATGAAACCCAATGAAAAAATAAAGACTTAAAATGCAAGATAAGGGAGTTTGTACTTACTTGGTCTAGACAGAAATTCGTTTCGTCCACTGTAGCTCCCGGAATCACTGCTTTTGACAAAGGGGGTCTTTTGGATCCAGAGTCAATTTTCGAATCAACAATGGTGATAATGAGCTGCCAGCTTCTATTTATAAACTTTTGGCCTCTTTTTGTCACTTTTTTGGCCTCCCTTATCATTTTCTTTATACCAAAAACCATTTAGAGTGATTCAGGAGTTGCATAGGACGGATTTGATCGGGTATTGGGACAATTTTTTGGAGTTTTGAGTAATTTTCGACGGTCCGTGAATTTTTTTTTCCGAGGATCAACTTGAGCATATAGGTTAGGTTTCTACCCTGAATTTTGTACCTTGTTGTCTTTTTCCTTTTCCATCCGATTGATCCCATCAAGTTGTGACACAGAACCATCATAGCTACTTTAGAAGTGTCGCAACTTGGTGGTATAGCTTACCGGAACATGGATTCCCTAGGTAGATCCTGGTTGAATTATGGTATCCATGCTGTTTCTAAAAAGCTGTAGGCTCGGGAGTCCTTATAGTTTTTCCTGAATACGAGTTTGAGCCTCATTTGCATGATTCTTCTTCGCTCTTTCCCTCACCCTCAGGACTCCCAAAACATAACGGGTCTTCTTTTAAGCCCTTTTTCAGACCCTATAAACATGAAAAGATTGTCGAGCGATCTTGTGGCCTTTCACGCTCGTTAAACTGAAATTTGAAGTCATGTTTGTCTGGCGGTAGTTCACCCCTTTTTCGGTCTGGATGGTCAACTATACGAACATAGGTATACTCTATGGAACTTCAGTTCTCTAGAAGAGTCCTCTCAGGTATAATTTTATCCCTTTTTCGGGCCTGAGGGACTAAAATTACGAAGAAGGAACCCCCACGGAGTCCATAGTTAAGCTCTTTTTAGACTCCCTAAAATTGAAAAGATCGTCGAGTGACCTTATTCTTTCACACTCGTTAAACTGGTCCAGAAGAACATTCCTGACGGAGTCCATAGTTAAGCTTTTTCAGACTCCTTAAAAATGAAAAAATGGTCGAGTGATCTTGTCCGTATAACACTCATTAAAATGGTTTTGAATAGACGTCTTGTTGGTGCTAGCTTACCCCTTTTTCGAACCGACTAAACTATCTTAAAAAAAGGTACCCCAATGGAGTCTCCTTTTATGATTTTTCAGACTCTCTAAATATGAAAAACCACCAAGATTACCTTCTCTAGGCTCGTTAAACTTACATCGAAGGACGTTACCATTGTGTGTTTTGTTAACTGCATTTGCATACCTTATATGCCAGCCTTGTAGCACTTTGCTTCTGCGTATTAACACCCTTGGCCCCCGGAGGATTATTCCCAAGTATCATTATTTTGAACATCAGTCTTGTCCTTGTGCCTTGAGCTTGTATGTTTGTCACACTCATTCCTCCACTGTAATGTAACATTCCTTTATTCTTTTTTCCAAAATTATTGAAAAATATAAAAAAATCAAATATACCCCAAAAAGAGGAAGGGAAAATTATTTTCTTTATTGGCAGCATAATGAGTCTCCCTTGGATAAAGCACATCTGTCATTTTGTTCGTCAATCTTTGGGATGTAGTATGACCTTAGGAAGCTGTTCTCGCTACATAGAGTCGTGTCCTCCTCCGTTTGGTTATTATTCCAAACATATGGAGAGTTTGCGTTGCCTCCTGCTTCGTAAACTTATGATTAATGCCATTCTGCCTAAGTCTCATCATTTGTTGTGCTGTTGTCCAAGGGAAGTTTCTACCAAGCCTGAGTCAGCCCCTATGCAATTTGTCTCTTGCCCTCATACCCGACCATCCTGAATGTCCAATCAAGTCCTTGTTCGAAATAAATGAAGCCTTCAGTATGATCATCAAGATTATCTAGCCCATGACCGACGAGCCATCGAAGACCTCTGGGTAGTGATGTCATACACTTATATTACACTCCTACCTTGATTTTTGAAGATTTTGAAGTTGTTGCTCGAGCTCTAAAGATCTCATCTCCAGCCATCAGGCCGTATCAACTTCTAGAAGATGGACACTCTATATGTATATCTTTTTGATTTCAAGATGTAGCTCCGCTATGTATTGTTCGCAACTACACTTTATATAGTTATTTGACATGGATCTACAATGTATTTGATTGGTAGCCATGATTATATTTTATCCTGAGCATGGGTATGCCCGCCTTGGTGAGACATTTGTTATTTTGCAGATGGCGCCTCTTGGTTCCTGGTCCCAGGGCTCACTTGTTCGGCACATCAGTAAAGATTGGTAATGTATTTCAGCCATCAGATGCTCTTCTGACCTCATACATTATGGGACATCTGTTATAACCCTAATTTGCACCATACATGCTTACCTGGCATCGGGCCATCTCAGATCCCTTCTTTGCCAAAGTACTGCTGAAAAACTCTTAAAAAAACCTCTTTTATAAGGGCCCACGCGCCCTACTCCATTACTGCACGTGTGTACACGCTAGTTGACCTAAAACAACCCGCATGGACTGACAAAAGCACGAAAAAATAAAAGTTGCCGACGGAACACACAGCTTTGGGTGAGTTAACTGAAACTCCCGGCCATGCATGGCCAAGGGTTCGTCCAAATACCTAGCTTCTTCTAGTCTATAAAAGAAGGGCTAGGGGTTCCATTTGGGGGAGGAGAAATAGAGTAAAGAAACTCTGCCCAATTGCATATTCCCATTGTCCCAACCCTTTAGCCATCCTTGTGCAAGAAGAGATACAAAGCAAAGAAGTTGGTGGACATTTGAAGAGGAGCCCAGTATCAGGATTCGTGGAGCAATGGCCGGTCTCGACATTGTAAGTTGACTCATTAAAGTTAATAACAAAGAAATTCTTTTCCCATCCCACTATATGAGTTCTTCATAGTTCAGTAAATATATGTTTGAATCTCTAACCCATTAGTCTATAGGTAGAATGCATGTGTAGTTTGTTTCTTGTTTTGTACGCAGGTCAATCTTGAGAGGATAACTGCTAACAAGCGATCAAGCGTGAAGGGGGATCGACATCGAACATCCAGAACAAGGTATGTTGGTCTAACCATGTATTTGCTGAAAATGAATGGGATTTAAGTCTGGGGACGAAGGTAGAAAGTAGATTTCTTTTGGTTATATCTGCATGCATAAGATAACCCTCTTTGCTAGTCTGTAAGGGGTTTCCCTAACAACATCAACATTAGGGAATCAAACTCAAATGGCTGAAAAAGAATTCCAAATCCCATGATGGTCGAATATTAAACTTAGAGGGATAATATTTTGCCAATTTCCAAACCAGTCATCACGGTGGGTGAGGTACACTACGAAAAAAATCTATGATGGCCCACCAACACTAAAATAAAAATTCGAAATGTAACTGCATATGATACAATAAATTATAAATATTTTTGTTCTCATTATTCCCACATCAATTCAAAGGAGATAAGGAAAAAAGTTTGTAAATGAAAGGTCATGGGGGAAAGGTGAAAGGCCAAGAGTCAAGTTTAATATCAATAAATATGGGGATTGGATCCGAGTAAAAGGATTTTGTCTCTTTGAGATTTCATGTATTATTACGGAAAAATTTAATGAGGAGAACCGACCTATTTGGCCGAGCTATTTTATGGAGAGCTCTGATTCTTGTGTTGAACGTATTGTGGACTATTTCTTTGCATTTTTCTCAACACTCAGATTGTGTAAGAGTGTAATTCATATTGTAGAATATTCTCATATATGTTTACTACATTATTATTTTGGTTCTTTAGGGAATATTTGTCTAAATTCATGGCCATAGGATTGTAAATGATTGTTTAAATGCTATATTATTCTGCGTTTACATTTTTTTATTTTGTATTCTTGTTTTCGTTTTGTGTGAACTATTTCCCAGGCCACTGACATGAACACGTCTAGTTCTATGTTTGTTTTCTGGTTACCTTTCCCGTCCAGGCGCATGGATTTAAGATTAATTGCATTTCATTCTTTAGATTATAAACCTTCATTAGTGGACCGGGTCGCAACCGGTAAACCCCAAACTAGAAATGGATGTCGGGCCAAAATTCAGATAGGTTCCCTTTTCCAAACGATGAAACTATGGCCTTAAAAACCTATATTTTTGCAACAAAAATATGAAAACAAGTTTCCGAATCGATAAATGGTGTTACTAGTAGCAACATCATTTTTATTTTTTATTTTTTACTTTTATTTTTTGGGAGGCAGGGGAATATGGATTAAAATTGCAACATTTTGAAACGATGGTCTAAAATATTGGTATTGCTGTAGACAAAACCATAAAATAAACCTTAAAGTGTCCATTCCTTTAGGGTTAGTTTGTTACTTTGAGCACAAGACAATACATAATGGCGTGACGATATCACTCTACAATTTAAAAATTCAATATTACTTTCAAATATTTTTATTTATTCTTATTTTTTTTTTCTATACAAAACACATTGAATTAAACACAAATTATCTCATTAAAATATTATTGCATTATCCATATTCAAATCAAATAAGCTTAAAAAAATTGTTATATTATTCAAATAATCATATAACTCAACAAACATAGAAATGATTCGTAACTTTATGGAGGATAATATATAAGTTCAAACACTCATTGAGAGTTACCATACAAACATCATATTTATCAAAGATATATAAATGTTCCATACAATTATTTACACCGACTCATGGATTTTGACATGCTATCATAATTTACATTATATTTAAATGGATGATTGGATGAAGATGTAGACAACTCATATTCTTTTCTATTATCAATGATCGCACCATGTAAGTTGACATGTATGTTCAATATTTCATATGTCGGAAGCCTTCTAGATCTATGACTAGGCTCACTAGACTCCCATTTTGCAACTATTTCTTGTATCAACAACTTCTTTATAATATTTGTAGTCCTGGGCAGAGAGTGTCTCTCTTTATCAAATGGAAGTTATAAACAAGTATGTCAACATCCTCTAATTTTAATATTTCAATGTGGTGATGATTTATATTTTGATAATCAATTTTTTAATCTGTTGATCTATTTCTCGACTACTGTCTCTAGCTTGTACACACCATTAAATGGGTGTATACCAATGTACTTTAACAAATATAACTTCATTTTCTTTATTGAACTTCATAAAAAATCAAGATTTCAACCAATGAGTAAACCCATGATGAATTATGGTGATGATTGGATTTGCATCATTTTGAAAAATTGGAGCTATGAAGTAAACCTTCGAAGACATTTGACTATTAAAACTATATAACCAACGAAGTGAAACTGAATAAAATTCTCCTCCTTTTAATTCTTTGGTGTATGGAAAAAATGTGGCAAGTGTTTTTTTAACCCATACCATCAATTGTTAAACCTAGATATTTATCTCGAGCATCATAACATATTTTTTGTTGTTTGTACAATTTTTGTCGTTCACTAGGTCATTGATTGCGATGTTCTTGAAATGCCTTAATATAATCTACAAAAAACATAAAATGAAAATATTGATAATGAGTTTTCATAATTTATAACTATCCAATTCTAACAAATAATTTTGTAGAGGGATGTTTCTTTCTACCCCTTTTGATTTATCCCTCCTTGTTTTAAGAGAAAAACATGCACTGCAACCCCCTATTATTGAATTCTTAGGAATATAAATATTACAAATTGTTTTTTCCATACCCTTGTAAAAAATGTATATGTAATGAAATTACCATATCCTTCAACATATTAAACACAATTTTTGTATAGGTTAAATATTTATCGCCTTAAGAAATTATATGGAATATGCACAGTCTGCTTGTATGGCATATACTTGTTGATATATTTTCATGTATCATCATTGCATTCCAAGTGTAACCATGTATATAACCCTTCCCATTATTTTTATTTCGATTTCATAGTCCACTGCGTTCCCTACAGTTTCATTATTTCATAGTATGTCAGGAAAAAAATTCACATGCACACAATATTTAGTCATTTTTATGACTTGTATTGTGCATAGATTCTTTGTATTGTGCATAGATTCTCTACAACAAAACCTTCCCTCCGCGCCCCACACAAAGATGTCTCTCCACACAACCTTTTGTTCCACACTTCAATGACCTCCATAATGCTCCCCACAATCCCCAAAATGTATTCCCTTTATAACTTACATACCTAACTCCCATATATTGTGCAGATAAATTTGCATGCCCTTACTTCCACAAACTCCCACCTCTGCACAACTAAACTTTTGTAGGATCGATATCTTTTTACCCCTTATTCCATACTTAGTGAAATTATCGTTAGACCATAATACATTATCCACATTTTTCAAGGGTCATTTATGATTCATTAATGAGTTCCTGGTTCGTAAGGAAAAATATGATAATCTATGGTTAATGTGGATTGATTATCATGTTTTCCCATGGAACACTCCCTTTTCAAAATAACTTCCACTTATGGTTCGCGTGTATCCCGAATGAAATTGTACATGATGAAGGGGTGTCTTATTAAATATCATTCATGAGATTATCCTTTAAATAGCTCCAACTCTATAATTCATAAGTAATATTTTCACATATATCAAAGCGCATTGAAAAGAATAAGAAACATGACAACTAGAAGAAGAAATGAGCATTTATGTGGCAACATTGTCAATTCTCTTGTGTGCCAAAAAAAGATTTCCATTGGTTAGCTACATGTCAGTGGTGTTTGAGCTTAACTCTCGAGCGAAATATTATTAACAAGATTTGAATGATCGGTTTGGTATATGCGGGTTGCATTCCAGAAGTTTTTGACTTTAGGGAGCTAGTTTCTTGGTGTGCACACATATTTGATTCAAAGAGCATAATGATTCGAGTAGTTGCTAAAGGAAATAACCTAGTCCTGTTAACTCCAAAAGGATTTAAAATAATGCTCCGATTTCCCATCCATAATAGGAGTCTCAAGGTTTCAAAAGTTAATTCTTTTTTCTCCTAGGGTGGTGGTGTAAATTTATTGAAGGATTTCATGGCATCAACTGTCAAAATGCCAACTGATCTTTCTACTATTGATATATATTTACTGGTGGAGCCATATCAATATTTCTCATGGTTATTTGCACGTCCGATGGGATGATATTCCACATATCATATTCCCACATATGTTTTATATGTCATGTATTTCTCTTTTTGAAAGGAAGCAATGTTTGATTGGGCCGAAATAATCTCAAACAAGATTTCATATCAACTAGGCAATTATTTGAAGACAAGTTATTGACTATTAAGATTTCTGAGGTGAGTTTTTTCAGAGTTGTTCAGAATAGATTTTTCATCATAGCTTACTTAGTCCTAGAAATAACATATTGTAATGTGTTTGAGAAATTACCCTTAAGAGGTAATGTAGATGTTGAAAATGAACCCGTTCAATTTTGGTATGCCATACTTTGGAAGCACAAGGCACCATTTCAATTTTTCCTTTTTCAAGATAAGTTTCTAAAAAAGTTTAGACATATTCTAAATGGAGAAGTACCAACAAGAATAACACAGGAAGCAGAGGATTTCCTTAAAGGGAAAGGAGTTTCAGTGTATGAGGAAGACTCTACTTATGTTAGGTTGTATGGATTTGAGGGGAAAATTTTTCTTCTCCCTACCTTCATATGTGATTGGTACCTATTTGTTAAGGTTTGAAGGCAATATATGTTGATGTCTTTGTAGCATTGGGAGGCATTCCCACATTAGCCTTGGGTGTCGGGCATGTGGGAATCATTGTTGGCACTAATATTGCATTTTTGGTTTTGGTGAAAACCCCTTGTATATTGAGTTGGGGTTTGGTTGGGGCTTCACAGCCACATGGAGGAATAGACAATTATAATTTAATGTTGAGTTTAGTGTAGGGATCCTTAAAGTAAGTTAAGGGCTTCTAAATTCACTTTGGAATTCTATAAAAGGAGAGGCAATGTGAGGATCATAATGACATCTCATTGTGACATTGTGGAGTTGGAATAATTGAGTCAACACTTGTGCCAAGGATATTGGGAGGAAAAATTTCAGCAAGCAAATTCTTCACTTTGGAAAATCTGGCTTAGGGCTTCTCGACATTCTGTTTTCTCATTTTCTGTTGAGGAAGGACAACTTCACATGTGGTACAGACAGTCTGTACTACTAACGTCAATAGTCTGTATGGTTGATGTTAGAAATATGTACAATATGTACAGATGATGTTAGAAGTCTGTACGACTGAAATCAACATGCCATACATGTGACATCAACAACTAACAAGGTGACGTTAGTAGGGTACAACAACATGTTTGCAAGTTGGCAGGGATTTTTTAGAGTTTTTGTTGAATTTGTAATTTTCTCGAGGATTGTTTTTGTCCTCAGAATTTATCAATCATAATTTTTTTGCAGAATACAATTTTGTGTCTCATGTGCATGGATGATTTATCTATGATCTTTATGGTTTCACTGTAATTTTATGTCATAATTTCAATGTAAAATTATTTAGTGATAACATCCCTAGTTTACTGTTTGAGGTTAGTTGAAAGTAATTTTCAGATATAAAATTATATTCTTTAAAAATTGACATGGTATTATAGCATAGGATTTAGAGAGAGAAGGATTATCTTCTTGAAACACTAGTGGTTGCATATTTTTTTTGTTATGGGTAGGTGACAATGGTGGGCACTCTCAGAGTGGAGGATATGTTGGAAGAGACCACTAATTTTGGGGCATGAAAGGATACAATTCTTCTTCTCTTGGAAGAATATGATATCAAATAATATGTTGAGACAATGATTCCATATCCAAATGATCTACATGAATTGAAAACCCATAGGAAGAGGGAGGTGAAGGCCAAGTGGGTATTGTTGGATTCTATGAAGGATCACTTGATTCCTCATATTTATGAGAATATGAAAGCAAAGTCTATGTATGAGGATTTTGTGGGCTTGTACCAAAGTGAAAATTTAAACTGAAAGTTGATTTGAGGCACCAACGATGATCTATTGAGATGTATAGTGCATACATAGTTTCTATATACCTCATGATGATCACTCGGATTCATGATCAACTTGCAGCCATTGGTGAGACAATTGATGACATAGAGTTGGTGAATGCAACATTGAATGGTTTTCGCATGTCTTGGGAACCATTTGTGCAGGGGATTTTTGCACGAGAGAAGTTTCCACCATTTGACAGACTATGGACCAATTGCATCTAGGAGGAGAATTAGATAGAGTCCAGGAATGGAAAGCAGAGAGGTAGTGAGGATGAGAACCCAACCCTAGCTACTCAAGCTAGGAATGACATAGGAAATGGAAGATTAAATGGTTCTTGGAAGAAGGACATAGGGAGAGAGACATCTCCAGAATATAGAAAGAAGAATAACCTTAGAAAGGTCAAGTGATTTGCTTGTGAGGAGCATGACCATTATGCTTCATAATGTCCACAACGAAAGAAAGGGATCATGAATCAACAAGAATCATCAACAAAGGTGGATTTGGTTGTAGACAAGCTTCATAGGAAGTTCTTATTGGTTTCTGCCCTTTGTGGAGAAGTTTTCAGTGGCAGGACTTGGTTTGTGGTTAGTGGAGCTATGTGTTGTATGAAAAGAACACAAGAATTGTTCGATAACTTCATAGATTTCAACTCAGTTTTGTATGTGGAACTTGGTATGGGTACCAAGCATGCAGTGCAGGGATCTAGAACAATGTCATTTCGGATAGAGTCATGAGATGTGTTGAAAGTGACAAATGTGCTATTGGTGCCAAAAATCAGGAAGAGTGTGCTCTCAGTATTCATGATTTATGAGAAGGGATATGTTGTTTTTACTCTAATATGGACAAGTGTTGTTCATGCCCAGAGGATATATCTCACACACATTAGTGGTTCTTGGAGTTAGAGAGAGCAACTGATATAAGCTAAAGGGCCAACCTATGCAGGTAATGGATAGTAGCAACAAAGTGAAAAAGGACAAGGAACATGTAGCTTCGAAGGTTTTGAAGACTCAGAGGGAGTCAATATTCAAGATCCAGTGGGGAGGAGAAGCCTCCCAAGTCTGTTAAGAGGAAGTTAGACTTTAGAGGGGGTTAGCAGGCTCAGAGGGAGAGTCAACAATTGAAAGGAAGTCATCCTTTAGGTGCAGGTGGGAGAGAGGATTCTTCCAAAATTGCCAGGAAGGTGTCATGGGTCTATGTGACCATGAAAGAAGCTAAGAAGAGGGAGGATTCTAGGAGAAAGGTACCTTCCAAGAAGGGTCCATGTCATACAACATGATTTTATTTGGTGTCAGATGAAGCATTTGTGGTAGCGGATCCAGTGTGGGAGACTGACATGATTCTAGGTGATGGTGGATGAAATACCTCCATTGCTAATAGGGAGTGTTGATGTTTTTGTAGCATCTGGAGGTATTCCCACGTTGGCCTTGGGTGTCAGGCACGTGGAATCGTTGTTGGCACTCACATTGCATTTTTTGTTTTGGTGAAAACCCATTGTATATTGAGCTTAGTTGGGTCTTCAAACCCACATGGAGGAATAAACAATTCTAATTTAATGTTGAGTTTAGTGTAGGGATACTTAAACTAAGGTAAGGGATTCTAAACTCACTTTGGACTCCTATAAAAAGAGAGGCAATATGAGGATCATAATGACTTCTCATCGTGACATTATGGAGTTGGGAGAAGTGAGTGAGGACTTGTACCAAGGTGATTGGGAGGGAAAATTTCAGCAAGGAAATTCTTCACTTTGGAAAATATGGCCTAGGGTTTATGGACATTCTGTTTTTTGATTTTTTGTTGAGGAAGACAACCGCACGTATGGTACGGAAAATTTGTACAGTCCATATGACTGACGTCAATAGTCTGTATGATTGCAATTAAAATTCTATATAGTCTGTACAACTAACATCATTAGTCCATACGACTGATGTCAACAGACCGTACATGTGATGTTAGTAGCCAACATGGTGATGTCAACAAGGTACAACAACATGTTTGCAAGTTGGTAGGTTTTTTTTGGATTTTTTGTTGAATTTGTAATTTTTCCGAGGATTATTTTTCTCCTCATAATTTATCAATAATTTTTTTTTACAGAACAAAATTTTGTGTCTCATGTGCATGGATGAATTATCTTTGATGTTTATGTTTCTGTTGTAATTTTCTGTCATAATTTTAGTGTAAAATTATTCTGTGATAGCAACCCTATTTTATTGTTTGAGGTCACTTGGAAGTAATTTTCAGATTTGAAATTAGATTCTTAAAAGTTGACAATATAAATCACGGTCCTCCTTTTTCAACACAAATAGGAAAAGACAATTTATTTCCCCGCCCTTCAATGTAGCTAAAATAACAATTAAAAATTTGTCCCATTTAAAAGAACTATTTGAAATGTTGAATGTATTCAACTTGAAGGAAGTTGAACCTTTAAAGGGTTTTGATCTCGAAGGGTTATTTTCTGTTCATTATCGTCAATGAGCTATAACAATATTTTCATAAGGATCTCAGAAGGCGTTGATGACAATGACCCAAACACCTCTAGAAAGAAAGAAAAATAAATATGTAATGATGATTTGGCCACTGAATCTAGCTCAAATACTCAACATCAACAAAACATAATGAAACAAAGAGGGAAAATTGCAACTAACAGTCAATCTTGTTCTACCCCCTTTCCACATAGGAGTTCCTCCTCTACCCAAAAGAAATAGGAGTCCAATATAAGAAAATGAGAGAATAATGAGAGGTGTTTTGGAGGAGATGATGAAGATGACCCCCCTCATGCTAATATTGAAAAGACACATGCAATTTCACAACCTAAGAGAAAGATAAGCTTGAGTAAGAAAGGCTCTCAAAATTATGAAATCCCAAGAGATGTAGTTCAAATGGAAGTTAATAGCACCAATGTCCCTAACTGGGTTGCATTACAAATCGTTTAAAGTCAATAGATAATAGAAGAGTTGGCCCAAGAGGGAAAAACTATTTTTAAGAACAATGTTTAACACTACATAATTCCTAGTACAACAAGGAGGAGAGAAAGTTGCAAATAGAGAAGATTCACATACAAATTAAGAAGATAACTGAAAAATGGAACTCTGAAGTAGAGGTTTCAGGAGTTGGACCTTTTGGATTTCTAAAATTACAAATTACCACTGGAGACGCTCTAGCTCACTCAATTTCAGAGCAAGAGCTATAAAATATTAGATTGAAGGAAATAATAAGTGAACTAGATGATGTCTTAAGTCCTATACCTTTGTTCCCAGAACCATTTCCATTGTTGTTCCATACTCGATGCCAGAGGAAACGCCAAACACATCAATCCGAGTAAATAATATCACTAAATTGTTAAGTGGGATAAGAATGTATGTTGTGGAGATGATCCAGGTGGATATTGGTGGTCACCACCTATTCCAACTAGCTCCTCTTGACAATTTTTAGTTCAATACGTTCTTCTGTACTTCTTTGTAATTGTGGGTTCTACACTTTTGAGGCTGTCAGAAGCCCTACAAAAATTCCAGGTGGATATTGGTGGCCGCCAACCTAATCCAAGTGGATTATTTTGGAATTTTTCATGTCAGTACATCTTTTTGTACTTCCAGGGCCATTTTGGGGCCCTAAACAATGTTTTTTTGGCTTGGCACAATCAAACTGTAGACAGAGTTCAAGTTTGATGGAATAATGTGTATTTCGTGAAAAGACCATTCCAACGGGCTATCATTTGCCTAAAATGAAGGCCGTATGAAAAATTTACGACCCCAGGAAGTTGAGGTACCAACTTACCCATCAGGGCCCACATAACTTTTGGAGTTTCATCTCCTAGGGTTAGGTTTTTGAATGTCTAGGGTTTTGACATTCATGAGTAATGTTAAAAAGGCCTTTGGAGCCTCATTATAATCATTCGTCTCAGATGGATGAGCGTAGCAACCACATCTCTTCTCAAAGATATATACCACCATCTGAGCAATTTGTTTCAGTTATGTAGTTTTACAGTTTCAACCTATTTTATTTATTCAATAGAAGTTATTGTTCACTGGATATCTGTTGTTGTTCTTTGTATCTCTGTGTTATGGTATTCAATATTTTATTCATTTCATTCTGCTAAAAAATATGGATCATTGGTATCAGAGCAAACTTCTCTTCATTTTTTTTTCTTTGTGCATGTCCCCGACAAGATTTGGGTACAAGAAGCTAGGACTCAAACCAATCAAGCCTTTGCAAGATCAGCCACGCCGAACCCAACCACAACTCATGGGGGACGAGAAGAAATATGATGGAGAAGGAGATCCTTTTAAAATGTTGCTTGAGGAATCCCTTGTGCGATAAAGGAACGAGATGATGAACAAATTTGCACAGATCCTTCGGTGGCTACCCACATGAGACACATCTTCATCAAGCGGCCACATAACCCCCTTCAAGGTACAAGTAAATTTTGATATTCCATTATTTTAAGGATTGATAGATGCAGATTCTGTAGATAAATGACTGAATCTTTGCGAAGGGTATTTTTTGGTCCACAATTTTTCCGATAGGCAAAAATATTATTTTTTCACTCCTCAAGGCCGTCTCCCATGTTAAGGATTGGTGGGTTACATACTCTGAGAAAAGGGCCACAGAGGAATCTGCAATATTTGCGGTCGCCCCCACCTAGGATTCCTTAAGGGATGCCATTAAAGGACAACACTACCCTGTTGGAAGCTAAGGGGACTAGTACACAAGATGGACCACACTGTGTCAAGAAAGGGACCAGACAGTACCATATTTCACCAATATTTTCCATACTCTGCGCACCAAATTAGGTATCAAAGACTTTGAAAGAAATTTGGTGCTCAAATACCACAACGGTATGCACAGATACATTCAAACAAAAATGGAGTTTATGGACATCACATCATTAGGGGCGGCTTATAGATATGATGTCAAGATCAAGCATAAATTTAAGAAGAAGAGGTGAGAGTTTGGATCTACAAATTCCTCAAAGCCGAAGTAGGGAAAAGGTGGTCCCAACCCACAAAACAAGGGATAGAGAAAAGATGGACACTCTCCGGAAAACTAGTCCAAGCCGCAACCCAAGAAGGGTAGTCAGAAGTCGAAGAAGGATACGAGAAAGTGGTGTGAATACCATAAAATCCCTTGGCACAACACCGAAGAATGTCGCTCCAAGCAGTCACTGGTGGCCGAGCTGAAAGATTCCAAGTTAGAGGCAGATTCTGGCTCCAAATAAAATCCAAAAAGTAGGAGCAGATCATTGATTCCGAACCTAGTGCCACTGTCACTACCACCAAAGTCCAGCCAAGCGGACCGGAAGAATCAGAGGAAGGGGAACACCTCTTTCACTCACAGATGTGAGTAAAGGGGTCTCCACTGCATTTCATTGTCGATAGCAGAAGTCAAAAGAACTTGATTTTAGCAGAGGTCATCAAGCGGATGGACCTGCCGATAACACCGCACCTGCAACCCTACACCATCAGATAGATTTTCCAAGGGCGAGATCTCCACGTCATCCAATAGCGTTGTCTGCCCTACAACATCAAGCCCTTCAAAGATGAGGTATTGTGTGATATTTATCCCCTTGAAGTTTGTGATGTTCTCTTAGGATAACCATATTTGTGGAATCGACATAATGTGTATGAGTCTAGACTCCTCAATGTTATTATTCCTTTGGGTAGACAATTGTACATGATATCTGAGGTAGCGTCGCCTATTGCTATTTATTTAATATCTACTAAGAAATGTAGTAAGGTCATTTCATAGACTAGGAAGTTCGTCCTGTTTGTGATCCATGCTCATAGTAATAATAAGGTCGCCACCAGAGCTGTGACCTCTACAAAGAGCCTCTCTTTGCAGGAGAAGCAAGTGGATGGGATCGTGGAAGAGTAAAGAGACATCGTTTCCTCACCCACCAGGGTACCAACACACTGCCAAGTCAATCATCCAATTGATCTAACCCCTGGTGCACCGCTTCCTAATGGACCATTCTATCATCGCTCGTTGATGGAAAATGACAAAATCAAGCACCAGATCCAAGAGATGCTTCAAAAGGGGCACATATGATCCAAATCCTCCCCTTGCAGAAGCTCGATTGTGATGGTGCAAAATAAAGACAAGACATGACAGATCTACATTGATTACAAAGCATTAAACAAAATCACAATCAAGAACCGATATCCGATTCCCTGAATTCATGACCTTCTTGACCAACTCAAGCGGGAAAATTTCTTCAACAATATTGACCTAAAGTATGGCTACCACCAAGTTCCGATCAAACCAACTAATGTATGGAAGACAACTTTCAAATTTAAAGAAGGTATATTCGAATGGATGGTCATTCCCTTTGGCTTAACAAATGCACCAACAAATTTCATGAGACTGATGGATGATGTATTGAGACCCTTCACCAAATATTTTATGGTGGTATATCTGGATGACATCCTCATCTTCAATAGAAATTGGGAGGAGCACATGCAACATATTCAACAGGTTTTGGGCACTCTGCGACAACACAAGATATATTCCAACTTGGAAAAATGCTCCTTTGGAATGAACATGGTCCAATACTTGGGATACATTGTTGATGAGCATGGGGTACATGTGGGTCCAACTAAGATCCAAGTCATTCATGATTGGCTAGCCCCGACCATACTAACTGAGCTTTGGAGCTTCTTGGGACTTGCCAACTTCTATCGAAGGTTCGTATTGAGATCCTCTCATATTGCATGGGCCCTCAACCAAGTAACCAAGGGTGGTGGCATGGAAAAGTTTGCATGGGGATAGACACAACAACATACATTTTATGATATGAAGCATCGCTTGTGCTGAGCTCCAATACTCTCCTTACATGATCTGCAACAATTGTTCGAGTTTAAGACAAATGCCTCTGACTATGCTGTAGGCACAATTCGCACTCATCACAGTCATCCAGTAGTATACCATAGTGAGACACTATAAGATACTTTCTGGAAATACCCCACCTATGAAAAAGAAAT
This sequence comes from Picea engelmannii, assembly GCA_009831015.1. NCBI lineage: Eukaryota > Viridiplantae > Streptophyta > Pinopsida > Pinales > Pinaceae > Picea > Picea engelmannii. The sequence continues at coordinate 66,554 of ML810723.1, forward strand.
GTAGTCCATTGTGTAAGCCTGTCGTCAATGAAAACATTACATTCTGGGAAAGGAGACAATCATCCACACTAATCACAAGCCTCTGCAGTTCATACAGACACAGGAGAAGTTGCAGAATGAACACCATCAAAAGTGGTCCACATACCTACAACAGTTTCATCTCAACATCAAGTATAAAACATGAAGCACAAATCGTGTCACTGACTTCCTCAGTCGCCCACCTGTTGCTGCCCTCACCACAATTCTCCATTCCCATGGGCATGAGGCATCTGAGTGGACCCACCTGTATCAGTGTGCCCTGACTTCGCCACCACCTATCAACTCTTGGGTACATGAGAAAATTTCACCGATTTTCACATCCAAGATGCATTGTTATGCCAGCTAGGCCACCTCTGTGTTCCCACAAGTGAGAGTGCAAAGATGATTTGGGAGGCTAACTACAGTCGGATGGCAGGACATTTTGGTATGGAGAAAACTATGGTTGTTCTATAGAAACATTTTTATTGGCCAAAACTTCGACAAGAGGTCAGCAAGTATATCAGATCTTGCACTACCTGTGCCATTTCCAAGCCAACCATCAAGAAGCAAGGTTTATACACCCATTTTACTACTCTCAAGAGGCCTTGGGAATCCATATCGATGGATTACATGTTTGGCCTTCTGTCCACCAAGAACGACAATCATTGTGTATTTGTGGTGGTTGATCGATTTTCGAAGATGGCCATTATCACATCCTGTAAGAAGAGCATCTCAATGGCAGATATTGCCAATCTCTTCTTCGAACAGGTGAGGGCCCATTTTGGGATACCACAGACCATCACCTCAGATTGGGACAATAGGTTCCTCAACACATTTTGGTCGAGTCTCTGGTCACTGTTGGACACCAAGCTCATTGAATCCACTGCTTTCCACCCCCAAACCGATGGCCAAACATAGGTCGTCAATAGTATGATTGTGCACATCCTGCGCATGTACACCTCTAAGTATCCACGTACATGGGATGAGATTCTTCTCTATGTTCCACACAACTACAACATGGCTCTCCATAGCTCCACCAGCCATAGCCCATTTTAGGTGGGGTTGGGATTCCAACCCTTGGGTCCCATTTATGTTGTACTGCCTCTTGGAACCACATAGACATAATCTTCCCATGTTTAGTCTGCGTTCAACAAAGCCACCAGATTCATTGAGCGGATTCAACACATCCACCAACAGGTCCATGAGATTTTGCAGAAATCCAATGTTAAGTACAAACATCACCATGATCAACACCGGGTACCACACCCGTTTCAGGTGAGAGACAAGGTCTGGTTACATTTTTAGAAAGAGAACCTTACAGGGGCCCATCAAAAGCTCCACCCACTTCACTATGGGCCTTACACTATCACCAAGGCTATGAGTAACAATTATTTTGAGCTCAACACTCCACCCTTCCTTGGCTTGCACCCAATGTTCAATGTGGATCTCCTTCAGCCATATTTTCCACCATTATTGGATACCTTAGATATCGCAAAACAATTGACACCAATAGAGATCAACCCTGACTGCATAGAATATGCATCCACTGATCATATAGTGGACACATAGGTCAAGGGAACTCGCCAGCAGAGGATCCAACTTTATCGGGTTGTCAAGGCAGGGAAACTCCTATATCAAGGCAAGTGGCTCACCCAGGGCCAAATTCAATAAAAGTTTCCTCACGTGATAAGGGCACTCGATGTAATGGAGACAATTTCTTCCTATGGGGGGAGGACTGATCCAGGTGGATATTGGTGGCCACCCACCAATTCCAACTGGCTCCTCCTAACAATTTTAATTCGTCATGTTCTTTTGTACTTCTTTGTAATTGTGTGTTCTACACTTCCGAGGTTGTCTGAAGCCCTACAAATCTTCCAGGTGGAGATTGGTGGCTGCCCACCTAATCCTACTGACTTATTTTGGAAGTTTTCATGTCAGTACATCTTTCTTTACTTCCAGGACCATTTTGGGGCCCTACACAATTTTTTTTTGGCTTGCCATAGTCAAAATATAGATAGAGTCAGAATTTGATGGAATAATGTGTAGTTCTCGAAAATACCTTTCCAATGGGTTATCATGTGCCTAAAACAAAGGTCATATGCAAAAGTTACGACCCTGGGAAGTTGAGGTACCAACTTACCCATCGGGGCCCACATAACTTTTGGCGTTTCATCTCCCAGGGTTAGGTTTTTGGATGTCTAGCGTTTTGGAATTCATTAGTAATTTTAAAAATGCCTCTGAGCCTCATTGTAATCATTCTACTCAGACAGATGCACATAACAACCACATCTCTTCTCAGATATAACTACCACAATTCGAGCAAGTTGTTTCAGTTCCGCAGTTTTACAGTTTCAGTGTATTTTATTTATTCAATAGAAGTTATTATTCACTGGATATTTGTTGTTTTCCGTATCTATGTGTTATGATATTCAATCTATTATTTATTTCTTCCAATCATAAATCCACATCAGGAGAACATCAATAAGCGACTCAATATCATTTCAGAAGGTTGGGAGGTCAGCAATAATATGAGGAATTTGTCACAATGAATCGCTTCTTTTGTGGAGTATTTGCAAAAGGATTTGGAAAATGATGAATTCCTTTATAAAAATTCTTTAAGATTTTTTTTGTCACGGGTATCAAGTTTAAGTGATTTTAATAGAAATCAACAAGACTTGCCTTCAAATCACATAATAAAACAAGTGAAAGCAAGACGGTTGGCAATAATACAAATGTTGCGAGACTCAATTGCGAACTGTAAAAATATTGATGATAAAATAAGTGACTCATTCTTCAAATCACTTGAAATAGTTAAAGATCTTGAGGGCCCACAATTGATACGATATTCCATGCTTATAACCAAGGCACAATTAGAGATGGAGTTGAACATAGTTAAAGCTTCACGGGGTAGTGATTTTGACAACCTCACTAACCTTCTATAGGAGGAAATCAAATGATGGTTAGTTACTTTTGTAAATGATAACGAAGACCATTTGACATTAATTCAACAATTTCACTCTGAATTTAGAGTAATGGAAGATGAAATATTCTTGCTTCGGGTAAAGCAGGATATCACGGTTCCACCAATGAAGGATTACATCCAAGAATGACTAAAGAAATCGTTAACACAAATAACTAATCCATGTTGATGTTTGGACAACATCGAGAAGATATTCTCCTAGATAAGTAATTAATAATATAATTATTGATTATTAAATAATATATATAATAAGTAATAATAATAATAATAATAACAATAATAATAATAATAAACAATTATTGATTATCCAAGGGACACATCCTTTCATGGATGGTCACCACATGTTCTCTATTTATGGAACACTCATCATTGTAATAATACATCGATCATATATCATCTCATATTATCTCATATGAAAAATCAACAATCCTGATCCAAATTTATGAGTGGAACGAAATGAAAACACAGATTTATAATCTTAACACAGAGACACAGTGAATAATAATAGAGATACAGTAAAACTTGACTTCCATTAAATAGAAAAATGTTGAAACTATAAAATGCAGAGTGAAAAAAAGCTTGCTAGAATGGTGGTAGCTTATCTCTAAGAAGAGATGTGATGGTTACGCTCATTTGCAAGAAGATTTACATCACATTCCATTGCATGCTTAAAGGGTCTCCTTCACCTCAATTATATATGAGAGAGCGAGAGGAGAAAAATTCCCATGATGCACGTTGGATAAATTGGACTAAGTTTATAAAATGCCATAGGCATGTAAAACACTATGACTTCCCGGGCGGTCACCCAACCCAGTACTACTCTATCCTGAGTGCACTTAACTGTGGAGTTCTAATGGGATCTGGTGCATTAACGCTATGTTGTAGGCATGTACATAAGACCACTAGGAAATCATTACATGATGAAATTACATTCCATTCCCCATCAAAAGGGTGAATATCATGGTTTATCAAAACCACAGACTCAAAATGGTGATTCCGTGGAAAAGGTGGATGGCCATCGAGATCCATCTTGATCATTCCTCCCCCCTTAGGAAGAAATGGTCCCCATTGTGTCAAGTTCCCTTGGGAGATGGTGAGACTTCTGCTAAATATGAATCTTGGTGTGCTACTTGCCTTGCTGAAGAAACTGTCCTGATTAGCTTGTTGAAGGCTATCATGAACCTGTTGCTAGAGGGGTTGGATCTGTTCAACCAATCTAGATGCATGATCTACCAGAGTCTGGGAGGAATTTGTCGATGAATATGTAACATGAAGAGTATGAAGGGTTCTCTTATAACCTTGCTTGACTGGGCAATGTGGAGGCACTCTCGTAGGTGCAACACAAACATCTTGGTACTCTTCTACAATCTTGTCGATCTGCTTGTGCTGAATAGAAAGGTCTCCGGCTGAGGCTGCAGTGGTTGCAGTGTCCTTTCGTTCACCTTCTGATTGGATTGTGAAGAGGCTAAACTTTGCAGTATGAGAGATTACTTTGTGGCATTGTTTTGGTGGGACAATAGTCGGAACTACCTCTCTTATCCTATATAGATGACCCCCCAGAGTAACAATGATTCTACGGGGTCGATACTCATAAAAAACATGACGCCTCCACATATATGGATAGCCTAACAATGTTGATGATTACAATTGCGTGATACATGCTCCAGGACACAGACCTAAGAGAGAGACCCCGATTTAGGTGTGTGGTTCCTATTTGAGACAAAACTGGAATGTTGTGTTGGCCTCCTCCTTACAAAGAGTTGAGATGAGCTTTAGATGATTCTCTTGTGTAACGTAGTGAGAAAGAAGATCTGTTGAGTTGGACATGCCTGTGGATGAACACATGTGAACATGTGAATTTCCATGAGCTAAGTGCATCGTTCTGAGACATAGATGAAACAATGTATTAGCCTTCTCTGAGCAGAGAGTTGAGATGATGAACTCTAGATGAATCTCTTGTGTAATGCAGTGGGAAAGAAGATATGCTGAGTTGGATGTGCCTGTGAATGAGCATAGGTGAACGTGATCCTAGTGGTTGAGCACTAGTGAGTGTGGATCCCCTGTGAGACGCAGTGATATAGAGATGTGGACATCCCTATGGATGTGCCCCTAGTGGCTGAGAACTAGTGGGTGTATGAAATCCTTTGCTATATTGTTCAAGAGTCAGACTTACCTGTAACCCTATTTGTTATGTAAATGGTACATGTCAGCCCCACCTTAATGTAAAATATAATTAATATGGTAAATATTAATTATATTTTGAGTTATTAAGGTTGGATCTATTGTTTTAATAGACACATCATTTGATGTGACAAGTTTTATATAAATAAAGGTGAATCCCCATTGAGAAAACACACTTATCATTCTGTCATCTCATGATTTCAGAAGTTGTGCTCTGAAATTATGAGAATTACAACACCTTCTTGTGTGCTAAGTTTGGTGATGGTGTGAGAGGTCTTTCTCTTGAAGAATTTAGCAAAGGATTGGCTGGGTTTTCTTCCCTTGTTAAGAAGGGTTTCCCATGATACTTATTGTGTTCTTGTGCATGGTTATTCTTCTTGTGAATTTGGTTTGCTACAATAGTTATGGTTCAAGTTATAATCTAAACATAAAATTGAATTAAATGCATGAGCCATAGCTCATTGAAAACTCAACATGGAATCAGAGAAGGTCCTGAAGATGACCATTGCACAATTGAAGAAAGGTTACTAAACCTTTACCACTCATACAAGAAAAGAAGGCCAGACTTGTTTCTTAATTTTCTGTGGAAATTTGATGACCTCAGTCCAGCTATAAAGAGGGACCGGGAGAAGCTTCCAGTTTGTTGTTTTCGGACAGAACTATGAAAAGGAGAGTAACCACAGGGCTAGACCTGTGTGGAGGGCTGCTACTAATGCTTAAAGGGCTGCCAGAAAGAACAAACAACATAGGAGAGGCCATTCGCAACCTACAAGAGGTTCGGCCTACGGAAATAAGGCAAAAAGAGGCGTAGAAAAATATTGCTGAGTCTAAGAGGCTACCCCAGCTAGTAAGCGGACTGTGGCTGAGTGTTTTTGGAGGTCCGTGAGACAGTCCTAAGGAGACCGAAGCCTAAGAGAAGGGCTGACTTCCTAAAATAGGGTAACCACAGGCTTGAGGAGCAAGCCTACACTAAGCCAACACATGATTTAAGGATGTGTCAACACTAAGGAAAAGGTGTTCAGCAGAGACGTAGAGAAGAAACACTAAATCCGCCATGAATCCAATGTGGAAGAGTTTTTGACAAACATTTTTTTACTTAGAGGGATATTTCGAGATTTATAATAACTTAAATTTAGAAGCATCATATACGATGGACGCGGATCTCAATTTAAACTCATCATGGGTTCTCAATTTAAACTCCGCGGCCACTTGAACCGCATAAGACAGTGTGCAATTGGATGCTGAGACCCCCAATAAAATCTCTGAAAGACAAGGACGGGTACTGGCATCCAAAGGATCTCGTTGTTCCAGTTATTTCGCCAAACTGTGTGGACTGGTAATTAAGGTGAATAGAGGTGATGGTTGCAGCCATTGCACTTCCTTTAACTCGTCCTCCTCACCATATCTCGCATTTCAGTTATTACACAAACAATAGGGATGGATGGGATTTGCTTCCGCTTCACTAATATTGAGTGTAGCAAAGTTTGCAACAGCCTAACTTTGGTTTAGCGAGGTCCATCCAAACACAAGGATTAGCTGAAAAATCTCTGCGGTTCACCTTTGTACATGGCTCCAGAGATTATGTAGTCCTGGAAGTATGATGCCAAGGCAGGCTTATGGAGCGTGGGTACTATTCTATTTGAGCTTGTCACAGGCAAACCGCCATTTTCTGGCCATTGTCAGATGCACCTATTGCAGAACAATATGAAATCAAATGATCTTTACTTCCCACTTGATATTGTTGGAGGATCTCCATTTTGTCTTGGAGAACAACACCGAGACACCTTGATATCCAGGAGTTATGAACAGTCATGAAAAATGCATCATTATGAGGGAATTTTTTCAAGTAGAATCTCCATTGGTGTACACTCTCAGGTATGCACTTGTATATATATATATATATATATTATTTTCATCATTGTCATAAGGCTACTTTCAGGAGGAAGAAACCCTTGGTGAAATCATGGATCCAGAAGGATCTCAGAGCATCGAGAGGAGCAACACACTGGAAGTGAGGACTCTAGGTTTGATTGTTTTAAATTATCATGCCTATAACCTACATTTCTAAGGTTACTACATTACAAGTAAGTGTTATACCTGTGACAACAATACTTAAAATGTTTTGATTCTAGAGATGTACTCATGAATCTCCTCTAGGAGATATTCTTGTCTTGTTTCCTTTTGTTTGTTTTTTTGTTCTAGGCAGGTTAACAACAAAGGAAGATGCTTAGCCTTCAGACTTCAGAAGGAGTCACTTGACTCAGAAGGAGTCAAACTAATTGAGAAAGAGAGACAATACCTTCTTCCTCTTCAACAATCCAGAGGGAGATAGCCATTGATACAGTTGATCAAGTTGTTCCAGTTGATATTCCTAGGGACTTTGCAGTAGGCCATAAAAGGCCTATCTGTTCTTGACAAACTGTGCAAGAGGAAGAAATACATACATCTGATGGAAGTGTCGAGAAATACAAAACGAGATTTGTAGTCATAGGATTCTCACAAGCAAAGGGAGTGAACTATGATGAGACATATTGATCCAGTAACACGATGCACTCCCATCTATACTACCATCCATGAGTTGGAAACTAAATCAGACAGATGGATTCTTGATGAGTTTGGGTTTCAACAAGAGTGTTGCTGATCCAAACCTACACTATTACATTGTTGGTGACGAGAGCCTGATTTTGATGACTTATTCAGGAAGCCGTGTTGTTAGATACAAACAAGCCTCCACTTCTAATTTCAAGATGAAGGATCTGGGTATGATGCACTACTTCTTGGGACAAGAAGTATGACAGAGGACCAATGAGACTTTTCCTAAGTCAAGGGAAATATGCAGTGGGGATATTAAAGAAGTTCAGTATGACATAATGCAAATACATGTCTACATCGATGGTAATGGATTTGACGAAAAACAAATGATGACGATTTAGACGAGATTGATCCACATGTGTACTGATCACTGATTGGATCATTGATGTATCTGGTTAAACACCGGACCTGATATATGCTATGCAATGAATGTGCTTAGTCAATCCATGAGTCAGTCGAGACAGACTCGCTGGATAACAGTAAAGCATGTATTGAAATATATACGAGACACAGTTGGATATGGCCTGGGATATTCCTCCAGTGTGAACTTGAGTTTGTAGGGATATGCTGATATAGATTGAGCAAAGAGTACAATGGGCCGGAAGAACACATCCAATTGTTTTTTTACCTTGGAGTTGACCATGGTTTCCTGGTGTAGCAGGAAACAAAGCTCTGTGCCCTTAAGTATCGTAGAAGCAAAGTATATAGCATTGACTGTGGTAGTCTGCGAAGAAGCAGTGTGGCTTCTGACAGATTTATTTGATCATGAGATGGATCCTATTATTACTTGTGATAACCAAAGCTGTGTGAAGCTCTTTGAGAACCCTGTGTTTCATGATAGATCAAAACACATTGAGATAAAATATCATTATCTTAGAGAAATGTTGCAGAGGAAAGAAGTACTCGTGCAATACCTTCCTACACATGAGCAGATTGCATATACCTTCACCAAACCATTTGCCAATACGAAGTTCGAGTACTTCTGTGAGAAACTATCTTGGTGAAGATTACCTTCCTAGCTAAGAGGGATTATTGATGATTACAACCAAGACGAAGTTCAAGTACTTCTGTGACAGACTTGGCCTGATGGAGAATTTCCCCCTAGATGAGAGGGAGTGTTGATGATTACAGATGTGTGAGACATCCTCCAGGACACAGAATTGAGAGAGAGCCCATGAGTTGGGTGTGCGGTTCCTATATGAGACAGAACTGGAATTTTGTGCTAGCCTCCTCCTTATAGAGAGTTGAGATGAACTCCAGATGATTCTCTTGTGTAACGCAGTGAGAAAGAAGATTTGCTGAGTTGGACGTGCCTGTGGCCGAGCACATGTGAACATGTGAATTCCCATGATCTGGGTGCATCGTTTTAAGACAGAGATGAAAAAATGTATTAGCCTCCTCTGAGCAGAGAGTTGAGATGATGGAATCCAGATGAATCTCTTGTGTAATGCAGTGAGAAAGAATATCTGCTGAGTTGGACATGCCTATGGATGAACACATGTGAAAGTGATCCTAGTGGCTGAGCACTAGTGAGTGTGGATCTCCTGTGAGACACAATGAGATAGAGATGTGGACATCCCTGTGGATGTGCCCCTAGTGACTGAGCACTATTGGGTGTATGATATCCCTTGCTATATTGTTCAAGAGTCATAATTACCTGTAACCTTATTTGTTATGTAAAGGGTACAGGCCGAACCCACCTTACTGTAAAAGATAATTAATGTAAAAGATAATTAATATGGTAAATATTAATTATATTTTGAGTTATTAAGGTTGGCCCTATTGTTCCAATAGACACATCATTTGATGTGACAAGTTTTATATAAATAAAGGTGAATCCCCATTGAGGAAACACACTTATCATTGTGTCATATGATGATTTCAAAAGTTGTGGTATGAAATTATGAGAATTACAACACCCTCTTGTGTGCTAAGTTTGGTGATGGTGTGGGGGGTCTTTCTATTGAAGAATATAACAAAGGATTGGCTGGGTTTTCTTCCCTTGTTGAGAAGGGTTTCCTAGGATACTTCTTGTGTTCTTGTGCATGGTTATTCTTCTTGTGATCTTGGTTTGCTGCAGTAGTTATGGTTCAAGTTAAAAGATAAACATAAAATCTAATTAAATGCATGAGCCATAGCTCATTGAAAACTCAACAAATAGAACATCACAAACTTCCACTGGGGAAAAATCACACAATACCTCATCCTTGAAGGGATTGATGCCATAGGACATGCGATACTACTGGATGACACAAATATATTGACCCTGATGAAGCCACCCGATGTTGTATGGTTGCGGGTGTGGTGGTGTTGGAAAATCCAACTGCTTGACAACCTCTGCTAAGATGATGTTCTTTTGGCTTCTTCTATCAACAATAAAATGCAGTGGGGTTCCCTAAATGTACATTTGTGAATGGAAAAGGCGCTCCCCCTCCTCGAGATCCTCTTCTAATTGGATTATTGTAGTTGAGACAGTAGCAGTGGGTTCTACATCAATGATATGTCTCATTTTATTATTTTCTGAATTAGGGTCCAAGTCGGGTTTCGATTCTTTGTCTTTGAACTTGAACACTAATGACTGTATCGAGCGACATTCATCAGTTTTGTGCCAAGGGATGTTGTGGAACTCACACCACATTTTGGTGTCTTTCTTAGACTTCCCATTACCCTTGTTTTTCTACATCTGGGAATGGATCTCTTTAGGTTTCCCTTCCTTGCTCTGTGCTTCATTATGTGAGTTAGATTTTCATTTTCCATTCTTCTCCCACTTACTTTACTGCTTGAATTTATGCTCAATTTTGATTGCATATCGATAAGCATCTCCCAGTGAGGAGATATCCAAGAAATTGATCTCTGTTTGGATGTACTCGTGTAGAACACTATGGTACTTCAAAACCAGGTGCCGTTCAGAGTCTTTGACACCCAGCTTTGAGTGCAATGTATGAAATATGTTAGTGTACTCCGACACCGTCTAGTCTCTTTTCTGACACAGAGTTGTCCATCTCATGTATTGGTCATCATAGTTTCCGACAGGGTAGAAATCCTCCTTTAGGGCATCTACAAAGGCCTCTCAAGTGGGTTCTCTCCCAAATAGGGTAGAGTCATATGTGGTGTACCTCTCATAGTAACCTTCCCACCAAGATCTGACATAGGGAAGGGATTTAAGGAGCGCGAAGGTGATATTTTCATTGTCGGATATTTTTTGGATAGAGTAATAACCTTCTAGAAGATTCAACCATTTTTCTATAGCATCTGCATCTATCTAAGCTTCAAATAAGGGGATATCAAAATGGACTTGTACCTTTAAGGATTTCACACTTGCAAAATGGATTCTTGTCGAAGATGCCTCAACCACCGCCATCGATAGTCTTTGAAGGATCTGAGAAAATTTTCCCATCATCTCATTCCTTTCTTACACGAGGGATTCCTTGAGAAATGTCTTGAAAATATCTCCTGCTTTGTCATCTCTCTTTTCTTCCACTATGGGAGGTCGCTTGGGATGGCAAGAGCAGTTGTCCTCAAGAGAAACTAGCTCGAGACCCAACTCTTTATACCCTGACCTCTTCGAGGACCTGCTTAGAGAAACAACAAGGAGAAGCCTGCTCTGATACCACTGATCTGTATTTATGAGCGGAATGAAATGAAAACATAGATTTATAATCTTAACACAGAGACATAATGAATAATAACAGAGATACAATAAAACTTGACTTCTATTAAATAAGAAAAATGATGAAACTGTAAAATGCAGACTGAAAACAAGCTTGCTAGAATGGTGGTAGCTTATCTTTGAGAAGATATGTAATGGCTACGCTCATTTGAAAGAATATTTACATCACACTCCAATGAATGCTTAAAGGGCATCCTTCACCTCAATTATATATGAGAGAGTGAGAGGAGAACAATTCCCATGATGCATGTGGGATAAATTGGACCAAGTTTATAAAATTCCATAGGCATGTAAAACACTATGACTTCCCAGGTGATCACCCATTCCAGTACTACTCTAGTCTGAGCACGCTTAACTGAAAAGTTCTAATGGGATCTGGTGTGTTGAGGAAAATGTATGAAGAACCTTACTCAAGCATTTTCAAATCTTGCTAGGCTAAGGCAAGATAGTTGGGAATGTTACCCGTGGTTTATAGCCTTTAATTCAAAACAATCTCTTAATCCACATGCAATATGTATCAGGGACTAAGGCTGATTTTATATGTCATATGTAATTGTGAAAAAGAAAAGAAGTGGAGATATACATAAGTGTGTACAAGAAAATAGACGAGAATAAAATTAAAATTTGAACAATACCATAAGTTACACATGTGACACTGAAATCATAACATGATTTTTTATATTAATTTCAATCTGAGGTACAAAGAAAAATTCTCTTTACAAACCCCTGCGAGGGTGGGACCAAAGTCAGATTTAGAAGCCTCCGATGGACACCATACAAAAATACTCTGGCAACAAAAGAAACTGAAGCTAAAGATCTGTATCATCTTGCCATAAAAGTGTTGTTATTTGACTCTGCAAAATATCCTTTATCAGTTATGAAATCTAATCCATAAATAACCAAGAACACACAGACTGCCAAGAAAGATCATAACCTTTAGAAACAATTTGTTGAAAGACATGATTCAATTTTGAATCCTGCTGCCCTCAATAAGACTCTGCTATCATCAAGATGGTTTAGCTTTCTAGTAAACTCAGAATGAATGAAGAAAAATAAATATCTCACAAGTATAGAGCATACCTTATATCAAAAGTTCTCCTTTTGTTCTCTTTCTCCTCTGTCTCTCCTCTTGATTGAACCTTTATTCTTCTTCAAACAAGTTATGGTAGTTCAACTGCCTTTCTTTTTTTAAGCCTTAGTTAGCTTAACCACTAGTTCGAGACAAATAGATAATAATAAAATAAATATGGGTCTATTAAATAATGACTAAATAGGTGGGACCCCTAATCTCTTTGTTAAATTTAAAAAAAATATAACTCCTCCTTGTTACTCCCTTTTATTGACTTCAATAATCAACATAATGTGAAATATAATAACCCAAGATATGCTCCAACATCTGCCTTGTAACTCCCGTTCACATAAATAGTCAAACATTTTATTATTAAGAAAAATAAAACATGACTGTTGACCAAAAATAGGACAATATCCACATTGTCCAAAACATGCTGTCTAAATATATGCTTGCTATCCAAAAAAACAGTCCGTTGCCATGCTAATAACAACATCAAAATCCATATTTGCTATGAGAGGCGGTTTTCCTCTTTTCACTACTGCCCTATTTTGATATTTTTGTTGCAACCTTAGGCTAATTGGGACCTCGAGGATGGATCTCGCTGATGACATGGGAGAAATTGTCTTTGATGTGAAGATGGGAGGACACTGATTTAGAAGAATTTTTGGAAGAGTTAGGGGAATTGGCCACTTTTTCCCTTTACCAATCTCTGGTTCAGACACAATGATTTTTAGCCTTTTGCTTGCATGTGAGGACTGGATAGGCGAAACAATGCGATCATCTTGGGAATTTGGATTGAATGGTGGTGGAGAGGGAGGTAATGACAATGATACCATCA